>BQNB010006517.1:23025-97194 GCA_026074375.1 Tanacetum coccineum | reverse complement strand
CATTATTGTCCACTGGTTGAATTATTGGTACAGCTTTTGGGTTTAAGGTCAAACCTACGAGCTCACCAACATTATTGTTGACGTTTTCGAGTATCATTTTGAGGTGAAGTGAAAGAGGAATAGTTTGGTGATGTGTGATAGCAGGCTTAGAAGTATCCTGAGTGGATTTTCATGTGAAGTCTTGTTTGTTTATTTTATTTGGCTTTAGCATTTGAAAATTTTGGTTTAAGTTTGAATTTGGACCCTTGTGAGAGCTTTTGAATGATTGTAAGAGATTGTGAATTTTGATAGTGATTTGGGACATCACTCGAGGTTGTTCGAGGTTGATGGTCTTCGTAACACTTGAAGTTTATGCATTGTAGTTTTCTCTATTTCGTGTATTGTGTTATGATTGATCATTATGTTGCGCTCCCGAGTTTCCGCCATTTTTGGGGTGTGACAACGGACCAAGACCATGCCATAGTTCAGCTTATCTTATTGGGTCGTGGCCCCTTAAGCCCAAAATAAGCTATTCGAAGCTTATTTTCAAGCCGTTAAGCTATGCGAGACCTTAAATATCAAAATAAGCCCTAACCAAAAGCCATGAAAATAAGCCAAACCACAATAAGGTCCACAATAAGCCATGGCTTATTGGTCGTGAGCCTCATAAGCTCAAAACAAGTATGTTTAGCTTTTTAATAAGCTACGTAGTACTTTTATATATCAAAATAAGCTATAAAAATATGACAAAAGAAGTGAATAACCAAAAACACTTCCTTTTTTATCCTTGTGAATTTCGAACCATATAAGCCCAAAATAAGCTCACTAAAGCTTATAAATAAACCAAATAAGCTACAATCTATAATGAGCAAATAAAGTCTCTTCACCAACGCAACGACTATATTAAAATGACTAACTCTGGTTTCCCTTTTTCTTTGTGTTCGAACTATAACGCACCCTATGTGGTGTTTCGTACATTTTTCGTGTTTGATTTTTAGAAAATGGACCGTACCACTAAAATCTATGCATCATTTATCATTCAAAAGTACAAGATTTTTATGAAATAAAGTGACTAACAAAAAGGGTTTTAAAGACGAGATCGACACAAAACTGACAACCCAAACGTTATGTTTTATATACCCACGCCTATTGGAATTAACCCATAATGCTTAGACCTTCATGTTTTTTTTATCAAAGTTGGAAAACAAATGTGTTTGTGTGTGTGTTGAGGTTCGGACAAAACCAAGAGAGAAAGAGAGGAGGAAAAAGATTTGTGTGTGTTTTGAAATAAGAAAATGGGACAAAAATGAGTAGATATGCATGTCCTCCTTTAGACCAAAGCCCTAAAAAATGACTCATTATCCCCTAAGGGTTTCGAAATCCGGTTGGCATCCTAGGGGTATCCTAGGTGCCTTTGTAACTTGTCGGGTTCACTAACGCTCCCTAATCATGATTTAAAATGTGACCTGAATTTTCTAGTATTTTTAATGAATTCAAAAATACATTTACATGAACCTAGAATATTCACATGATATGTTTTATAGCTAGTTTGGTTTAAATTAAGTATTGGACATTTACGGACGTGCCGGAACGCGTTGTTTGACAT
This sequence comes from Tanacetum coccineum, assembly GCA_026074375.1. Lineage (NCBI taxonomy): Eukaryota > Viridiplantae > Streptophyta > Magnoliopsida > Asterales > Asteraceae > Tanacetum > Tanacetum coccineum. Next base: position 95,609 of record BQNB010006517.1, on the reverse strand, counting down.
TCTGAGCCGTTTGCGGGAAAACCTCTCGGATATTGATCAAATAAGATTGTAAACCTCTGGAAAGGTTTAATATATGAAATAAAAGATTTATTGACCAATGAAAATACAGATTGACTACCGTCAACACGGTAATTGCTAACGAAAAATGGTAAAAAAGTCAAAGGACTTAAATAGAACATTACATGACTAGATTATCCGCAAGGGTTACATTCTACCCCCTTTAAAAGAAATGTTGCCCTGAAATTTAACTAGTGCTAGAGTTAAAGAGATGTGGGTATTTTAGTTTCATCTGATCCTCACATTCCCAAGTAAACTCAGGTCCTCGTTTTGAATTCCATCGAACCTTAACGATGGCAATTCTACTCCGCTTCAGCTTCTTGAACTCAGGCTTTAAGATTTCTATAGGCTCTTCCACAAAGTTCAACTTAGCATCAACTTGGATTTCCTCTAAAGGCACATGTAGTGTTGGGTCGGCCAAAGATTTCTTGAGGTTCGACACGTGAAATGTGTCATGAACACCATTTAACTCTTGAGGCAATCTTAGTTTATAGGCTATTGGACCGATCCTCTCATTGATCTCAGATGGTCCAACAAACCTAGGTACTAACTTGCCTTTCTTCCCAAAGCGTACAACACCTTTCTAAGGCGACACTTTGAGCAATACATGATCACCTACACTAAATTCTAAAGGTTTCCTTCTCTTATCTGCATATTTTTTTTGGCGATCACGTGCAGTCTTAAGCCTATCCTTGATCTGTGAGATCTTTTCAGTGGTCTCTTGCAATATCTCAAGCCCTATCAATTATCCTTTTCCCAACTTTCTACTTCTGACCCATAGTAAATTGATGATGCGACACTTTCCTCTCCCATAAAGTCTTCAAACGGTGCACAGCGAACCTCACACTAGAAGGGTAACTAATGTGTAAAGAATTCAACCAATGGAATATGAATGTCCAACTTCCTCCAAGTCCATGAAGCATGCTCTGAGCATCTCTTCTAAAGTTTGAATGGTACGTCTCGCCTTGGACCATAAGTCTGTAGATGGTAACCGTACTCATGTCCGAGTTAGGGTTTCCTAGTGCTTCTTGCATTGACCTGCAAAACTTGATGTAAAGCGACTATCATGGTCATATATGTCGAAACTCTGGCACTTACACCATCATTGCATAAAGACGATATCCATTAAGGTAGAGTCTAGCCTAACCAATCCATCTTAAAGTCCTCATGAATGTGTAAAAAGATCATACTTAGTTAACCTGTCCATGATGACCCAGATTGCATATGCCTAATTCCAGTTCTTGGAACTTGGTGATAAAGATCGTAGCTATTCTCTCCCATTTCCACTCTAGATCTCAGGTTGCTAGCACTAAGCCGTATGGCCGTCTAATGTTCCGCTTAATCTTAGAACAAGACAAGACACTTGATAACATATAAGGCATATCTTTCTTCATTCCTTGCCACCAATACATGACCCTAAAGGTCATAGGTACATCTTATCTGTCCTGGGTGTACTGAGTACTTTTGACTTATGAGTCTACATCCATTATCAGGGTATCCACATCACGCATTAAAGGGCCCCATAATCCGATCTAAATAATACAATGCTCCCATCACTCCTACGTTTCATCTAAATCGCAGCCCCGCAGCATTTCTGTTGGTTGCATTGACAGCCTTAGATGCTTCATTCTGAGCCGTTCTAGTATTATATCCTGATACTCTACTAATGGTCCATTTTATAGCTCAAACACTCATAGGCTTGACACTCCTTACTACTTAGTGCGCCGGCTAATCCATTCGCCTTACTAGGATGGTAGCGAAATTCGCAGTCATATCGCTGAACTAGCTCTATCCAACAACGTTGACGTATATTTATTCACTTCTTATTAAAGATGTGATGGAGACTCTTGTGATAAGTGTATATGATGCTCTTTGTATCGGAACAAGTAATGTCTCCAGATCTTGAGGGCAAATACTACTGCACCTAATTCTAGGTCATGAGTGGTATAGTTCTTTTCATGGATCGTCAAGTGTCTAGAGGCATAAGCAATCACTTTGCCCCTCTGCATCAGCACGCACCCCAGGCCTAAGCATGATGCATCATAGTATACCACAAAGTCTTCTGGTCTATCGGGGAGAGCTAGAACAGGTGCATTATAGAGCTTATCCTTCAAGGTCTGAAATGCCCTCTCTTGTTCCTTTCCCCAAACATACTCCTTGTGCTTCTGTGTCAAAATGGTAAGGGGTTTGGCTAACTTGGAGAAATTATCTATGAGTCGGCGGTAGTATCGTGCTAATCCTAAGAATGAGCGAACCTCTGATGAAATTCTAGGGGCTTCCCAATTCTTAACAGCTGCAATCTTGCTGGAGTCAACATGTAGGTCATCGCTGTTAATCACATGCCTAAGGAATTGCACTTCTTTCAGCCAGAATTTTGCGTACAGTTTCTCTTTCTTGAGCACTTCTACAATTACATCAAAACTTCCGTGTCCAAACGATATCAAGTTGATATCAAAGATGTGACCTTCTATCTCTAGTTTGCAACCTCGAATAACCTTATTGATCTCTACCAGTTGACCACTATCTATTTTGATCTCATAACTAAAACCTAAGTTACTGGGCTCTATGTCTAGCAGAGGTATGAAGGTTGTAGAAAAAAAGCTATAATCGGCACCAGAATCGAATAGAGTCATGGCATAATGATTGTTTAAAGTGAACGTACCCGTCAGTATGTTTGGGTCCTGGCGAGCCTCCTCTGCTCCCATCACAAAAGCCCTTCCACGTGCCTGGTTGCCATTGTTTCCATGACCTTGACCTCCCTCGATAGCCATCACTTGATTTGGACGATTTTCTCCTGGTCTTGGGGCTCGGTTCAACCTAGGACATGTTGCCTTGTAATGGTCAGTACCACCACATTCAAAACACACCCCATGAGCAGCAGCCAGGTTTCTAGCATTCAGGGGATTTACTACCCTAGGCCCCACCCTACAATCCTTGGCAATATGCCTGAATTGGTTGCAGTTTGTACACAAATGACAAGGTACCTCGGGTTGATGGTGATAGTTATAGTTTGTGCATTTGGGTGTCATACCAGTGTACTCCTTCGTAACAGGGTTTATGATTGTGGTAAACACCCTTCCAGTCCTAGACCTCTTGTTATCATTCCTAGCATTTCCATCCCTACTCAGCTCTACATTATTCCCTATCTTCTTAGTAATCTTCTTCAACGCTCCATTCCTAATTGCCTCATCGATTAGCATCCCAGCTTTTAGTACAACACTTTGAATTATTGTTGGCTATACCTCTCAATTCTTTTGTTCTCATGGGTAAGCAAATGAGGGACTAGCCTAACAAGCTCATGGAATTGATCAGTGTACGCAGCATCGTTAGCTCCGACCATGACGTGACACCAAAACTTAATTTCCAGCTTTTGCATCTCATTGTTTGGACAGAACTCCTCTCTTGTCAAAGTCTTAAAGTCTTCCCAGGTCATGCCAACTGCGGCCTCTCGACCTCTAGTCTAGATCTGGGAGTTCCACCAGGTTAGTGCCTTACCGATAAAAGAACCAGCAGTGTACTTAACCTTCTAATTCTCTCTACACCCACTCATATCTTGGACTGATTCCATTTTCTCAATCCAGCGAGTGTAGACTATCGCACCACCCTTTCCATCATAATCTTTTGGGTTACAAGCCATGAACTCCTTGTATGAACAACCACCTCGACCATTGTTCATCGTCCTAACATTACCCTGGTTTTTGTCATTGGTGACGTTGTCTTCTTGGTTCTTATTGTTCCCTTGGTTGCTAACGTGGTTTCCTACTTGTGCTACAATAGTGGGTAGTAGGTTTTGCAACTGCTGAGCTATGATAGTAGCAAAGTCAGGGACTCCACCACTACCTGCATTCGCTCTGTTACCTCGACTACTTCCTTGACTACCCTGATCACTTTTTTGGCCATCTCCACTACCTCATAGGCTACCTCGGCATCCCTACCAGCTCTACATTATCCCTATCTTTCTTAGTAATCTTCTCAACGCTTCACATTCCTAATTGCTCATCGATTTAGCATCCTCCAGCTGTTTAGTAACAAACAACTTTGAATTATTGTTTTGGCTATAACCTCTCAATTCCTTTTGTTCTCATGGGTAATGCAAAATGAGGACTAGCCTAACAAGCTCATGGAATTGATCAAGTGTACAGCAGCATCGTTACTCCGACCATGACGTGACACCAAAACTTAAATTTCCACTTTTGCATTCTCATTGTTAGGAACAACTCCACTCTTGTCAAAGTCTTAAAGTCTTCCCAGGTCATGCCAACTGCGCCTCATGACCTCTAGTCTAGATCTGGGAGTTCCACCACCAGTTTAGTGCCCCTACCGATAAAAGAACCAGCATGTACTTAACCTTCTGTCTAAGTCTCATCTACAACAACCCACTTCATATCTTGTACTGATTCCATTTTCTCAATCAGCGAGTGGTAGAACTACGACCACACCCTTCCATCAAAATCTTTTGGGTACAAGCCATGACTCCTTGTAAGAAACAACCACGCGACCATTGTTCATCGTCCTAACATTACCACTGGTTTTTGTCCATTGGTGACGTTTTGTCTTCTTGGTTCATATTGGTCCCTTGGTTGCTACGTGATTCCTACTTGGCTAACAATTAGTGGGTAGTAGGTTTTGCAACTGCTGAGCTATGATAGTAGCAAAGTCAGGGACTCCACCACTACCTGCATTCGCTCTGTTACCTCGACTACTTCCTTGACTACCCTGATCACTTTTTTGGCCATCTCCACCACCTCATAGGCTACCTCGGCCACTCCCTTGGCCACCTCTACCACCTCCTTGGCTTCCTTGGCCACCTCTACCACTTCATGCTTAATCTCCAGACCTCTCACCTTCTCGACTATCCTATTCACTTGTCCCTCCACCTCGTGTTGTAGTAGTGCTCGACCAGCATTGCGGGTTGTCATTGTTGAAACCATTATCTACACGAGGGAGGATACAAGTAATCATTAGGCCGGTGAGGAATTTCGCATAATGACGGTCCTAATAAGCTATGGCTCAAATGACAGTCCTAGTATGCTATAACTCGAATAACGATCCTATGGTGTCAAACACCGTTTTGAGTGAGCGGGATAACTAAGTCTGCGTGGGTTGTGATGCATTCATAATTACATTGGCCACCGTATTTATAAATGCGTCCTTTCCTAGTTGTACTCAGTATCTAGCCCACACAGCCCAGTGATTGATCTAACTAATACGATAGACGATAGATGATACGATATACGATATACGATACATACGCGCAAATCAAGTAATAGGCACACATAGATCCTATCATACAAAGTATATGAAAGTTCCTAGGTTATAGTCTAGGCCAAACCACCTAGTTTTCTATAACCAGTGCCCTGATACTAATCTGTCACACCTCGACAATGGCGGAAACACGAGGCGTGACGGAGGACGGAATCGTCATAACACATGATACAATATAGAGAAATCTAAATGCTTATCAAATAGTGTCACAACATCCTTCGAAGACGAGTATGAAAACTTGTGTCAAAATAGTCGATGAACACAACACATAGTTCAAATTTATTACAAACCAACACCCAACATAGGGGTAAGATAAGTCTAGGATAATCTATGATCATCAACATGAAAACAAGTCTCGAATGCAAATCCTTCAACAATGATCCCTCACGGGATAGCTTAGGTCTCTAAGGCATTCTATCTTGAACTTAACGAGCAATTGCATCACCTGAAAATGATACTCGAAACGGTCAACATAAAGTTGCTGAGCTCGTAGGTTTAGAGGTAAACCTAGTTGTTGTGCCAGAATTTAAGTTGCAGATAATTATGCAATATGAAAACAGAATGCATGCATTAGTATATAGAATTCTGACATAGAATCACATGATATCATAGCTTTCAATCCAATCCACAATCCATAATGTTCCACGCGCATATAGTCCTCCGAACCTGTCACCTACCAGCTGGAGCCAACCCAAGGTCGGCAAAGTTGTCCTTGCATAGAGGTTCATATAGAACTCATGCACAAAATGATTTGTTTTGTAGAACTTGTTCCATTAGTCATCATGACATTTGCATAGCAATCATAGGCACATATCATTGTCCAAAATAAATAGAAGTTTTGCACAGATGAAAAGCATTAAAAAGCGTTTGAGTATCATTTCCCCTAACGAAGTGTTTAAAAAGTGGGGCTATGAGAACTCACCTTAACAAAGATAACAAGTAGCAGGGAATATAATAGGTCAACAGCGATGTACAACGACTCCCACACACGACCTAGCAATTTGACTAATTTAAAATTATGCTTGAAATGGGTATTTGGATTTGATGCATAAGAGTTTTGAAAATGTTTTCGTATTACTGGTTTTAGTGGTATTGGTTGCGTAGTGGTTGGTGATGTAGACTCGAAGGAGATATACTAAGTATGTACGTTTGATACTATACACTTATACTATTTAAGAAAATAGATAAGTAAAATAACAATGTTTAGAAAATCGATATTCATAAGCATACTCTGGTAATTCATCTGGTAACCCCGAGGTTTCTAGTTTAAATTGTATAGATTATATGTAAAGACGCGTTTTCATTACGCTAAACCATTTATAGAAGTTCTATATTTTATAATGTTATAAAGTATGTTTTTCGTCTTTTAGTCGATTTATTAAAATAATAATATTTTATTATTTCGTCTTTTTGTCAGGTTTTTAAGAAAGTACAAATTTCATGAAATATTCTAAGTATAACATTTTTATAAAATTTTGACATGACCCGTTCGTTTATAAAACGTTTTCCGAGGTTTTAAACCTCATTTTCCAAACATTTTCCCTAAAACCAATCAATTCCGCCAAAATTAAAAAATCTACGTTTTCGTAACGATTTATCAAAATACATTTCTCCAAAAGACTAACTTAACTACACGGCTGTAAATCGTTCTCAAATATCCATTCCAGGTGTTTAAATGACTAGCTTACACGTATTGGGCCTTAAGCCCCAATAGTAGTCCTTAAGCCCCAATAGTAGTCCAACATGTTGTTACTAGTTATAAAACCCGATTTAGGCCTAATACTAAAGCCCATTAACAAATATAAGTTAGATGAATAAGCCACAACACAAGCCAAGTCTCACAGACCAAGACTAAGCCATGGTTCGGCTTAGCTTATTGGGTTGTGGCCCCTTAAGCCTAAAATAAGCTATCCGGAGCTTATTTTCAAGCCGTTAAGCTATGAGAGGCCTTAAATATCAAAATAAGCTCTAACCAACAGCCATGAAAATAAGTCAAACCACAATAAGGTCCACAATAAGCTGTGGCTTATTGGGCCATATTGGGCCGTGAGCCTCATAAGCTCAAAACAAGTATGTTTAGCTTTTTAATAAGCTAACAAGCTATGTAGTACTTTTAGATATCAAAATAAGCTATCAAAATATGCTATAAAAATATGACAAAAGAAGTAAATAACCAAAAACACTTCCTTTTTTATCCTTGTGATTTTCGAGCTATATAAGCCCAAAATAAGCTCGCTAAAACTTATAAATAAACCAAATAAGCTACAATCTATAATAAGCAAATAAAGTCTCTTCACCAATGCAACCACTATATTAAAATGATCAACCCTTGTTTCTCTTTTTCTTTGTGTTCGAACTCAAACGCAGACTATGTGGTGTTTCGTACATTTTTCGTGTTTGATTTTTACAAAACGGATCGTACCACTAACATCTATGCATCATTTATCATTCAAAAGTATAAGATTTTTATGAAATAAAGTGACTTACGAAAATGGTTTTGAAGACGAGATCGACACGAAACCGACAGCTCAAACATTGTGTTTTATATACCCACGCCTATTAGAATCAACCCGGAACGCTTAGACCTTCATGTTTTTTTTATCAAAGTTGGAAAACAAATGTGTTTGTGTATGTTGAGGTTCGGACGAAACCAAGAGAGAAAAAGAGAAGGAAAAAGATTTGTGTGTGTTTTGAAATGAGAACATGGGACCAAAATGAGTAGATATGTGTGTCCTCCTTTAGACTAAAGCCCTTCAAATGCCTCTTTGTCCCCTAAGGGTTTCGAAATCCGGTTGGCATCCTAGGGTATCCTTGGTGCCTTCCATCACTTGTCGGGTTCACTAACGCTCCCAAATCGTGATTTAAAATTTGACTCGACGTTTTCTACTATTTTTAATGAATTCAAAAATACATTTACATGAATCTAGAATATTCACACGATATGTTTTATAGCTAGTTTGGTTTAAATTAAGTATTGGACATTTACGGACGTGCCGAAACGCGTTGTTTGACATTCTGAGCCGTTTGCGGGACAACCTCCCGGATATTGATCAAATAAGATTGTAAACCTCTAGAAAGGTTTAATATATGTAATAAAAGATTTATTGACAAATGAAAATATAGATTGACTACCGTCAACACGGTAATTGCTAACGGAAAATGGTAAAAGTCAAAAAGTCAAAGGACTTAAATAGAACATTACATGACTAGAAAATCCGCAAGGGTTACACTAGGTCAGGAATAGATTACACGAATCCGCCGTCTATGTAATATTTAGTTAAGGCAATGCATATGTAAGGTAGTATGAAGACTATTACAAGGCCCATAAAAGTACATTACATCCATTAAAACACGTAAGAGGGATCAACCATATTAGGGGTAAGGTAGTATGAAGACTGTTACCGATGGTATCCTTTCTACACACTCGCGTTTCCCTAGACGTCTATGCTAATGTAATATTTTATAGCCAGTGTTTTAGAGCCTAACACGCACATTCATCACAAGAAGCAATATTAAAAGGATCTACAAACCAAGTTTCATGCAATCATAAGTAAATACTAATGGATCTAGCCTAGCATGTTAAATATAAGAGAAGAACAAGAATCATTCAAACAACACATAAACATATTGAATGAATAAAAGATAGATGACTTCACTTGAATAAAAGATAGTACCCTAAAAACGCAAATAGTTAGGGTTTGTCTCCCAAAAGTTGCGCACAAGTAAAAATGAGTTTGTATATATAGGAAATAGGACGCGACGACATTGCAAGATTCCTAACGCCGTCGCAATGTCGTCGCTTTGCCGAATCTGTCGATAGAAATAATTCCTAAAAACGTTATTGATATTTTTCGACTCCTCTACGTTTTGATAATCACAAAATGTTAAAACGTTCTATGTAAATTTAAACGTAAACAAGTAATTAGTCATAAATTTTCATTTCGAAAATTAATCACTTAAAGGTATGAATAAATAAATGCTTAATTTATTTTTGATCAAAGGAATGTATATTTTCTAAACCTTATATTTTTATAAAATGTAACAAACATCTTTAAACTTATACAAAACATTTTTAGTATTTACAAGAAATGTTTTATTCAAAATAAATATTTTGAATTCAAAGTTTTCACCTAAAAATTGATAAAACTAATCCAGAAAAAAACCTCCACTGAAAAAGACAAAATGGGAGCGTCCTACTATGGGCGGCCCCCTTATAGGTAAGGGCGGCCCCCTTAGTGATAAGGGGCCGACCTATGAGCTAAGAGGGCCGGCCACATAAAAACGCTCTCAACTTTTGCAATAAAATAGTGGATGTTCCTTATAGGATTTCACCTTTGACAACTCAGTTTCTTTGTTCTAAATCAGGTTTATTATCATCCTACAAACCTTTGATCATTTAATCTTAAGCATTTGTTTCTAAGTGATTCAAGCTTAGATCCTCAAGTGCAAGAGAATAATACTTCTTATCATCAAGTCAAGAATTCTTATAGCTTAGTTGGTGTTTAAGTAACGTAGTTACGATTGTGGTGTATCTTGTAATTCATTTATATCTTGTGTTATTGTGTGTAATAGTTAGATCGGGGTGATCGTGTTAATGTTTAGGTAAAGTGATATCTGTTAGTGTGGTTAGTATTTTAGGCCTCAAAATACAAGCGTGTGGGTTGCTTTGGTTCTAGATAAGATTAGAAATTGGCATTTGGTTAGGTTTTTGAAATTGGTGTAAGCTTTTGGTACGGTTTTCTCCGGACTAAAGGGAGTTGGTTGACATAGTGAAGAGAACGGGCGTTGGGTTACTGAGAGCTGTGGAATAGGTCGAAGAGGAGCTTCGTTACCGAACCACTATAAATCTGTGTGCTGTGGTTTGATCTTTCTAACTCTTATCTCTTGCCTTACAAATTTACATTATTACTTATTGTCGTTTATTTACTTAACTAGATTGTTTATATTGTGTGTAAATTGAGATCACATAAAATCGAATCTAACTTTTTATATACAAACGTCATATTAATTTAAAAAGCGACAAACTATTTGTTAGCCGTAAAATATGGTGACATATCCGGAATTACATTAGTTCATTTATAGTGTGACACGTATGGACTAATAATTACTAGTTACGATAGTTGTGTATCACTAGGACTATAAATACCCCTCCCCCCTCCATACTCCATGAAGGGGTGAGGAGTCATTTTGTTTCTCATAGGTGTGTGTCTTTCTCTCTCTTGAAAACACACATTATCACGTTTTCTCTCATCAATAATATGGCTAAACATTTGTTTAATCCTCCCCGACCTCCGGATCGAATCATTTGTTAGTGATATCTTATTACTTATAATTGGCACCAGTGTTGCAGGGGTGTATCGTATCATGTTTGTTGTTGTCGGTTCTGTTCATGCGGTTCTGGTCATGTCCCGTTACTGTTAGTTACTGTGCTATCAGTTTTTTTTTCTTGTGAAATAAAGTCAAGAACGGATTGATACATGTTGTTATTTCTTTTCTGTCTTTCAGTCTTGTTCAAGGATATGATATATATTGTGCTTTACAAGACAAATTTTTTAAACTTATTTTTTTAAGTTTATTGGTAGCGGTTTGGCCAACAAGGGAACACAGATCCAGATTTTAAGAAAAGTACAACTGTGATAGGTAGCGAGTTGAGAAGAGGATATAGCGAGTTGAGTTGGGGTAGCGAGTTGACATAACAGGTCTTACCAGCGAGTTACAGGTACAAAATGAAGACAAATCTCTAAGCCAAATTCAAACGAACCTATGCCCAAATTTTGTCTCGGTAGCGAGTTGGGGTTAGAGACAAGGTTGACTGAGTCAACTCGGTAGTTACCGAGTTGACCGAGTCAGAGTCAAACCGGTATTAACCGAGTCATTGGTCAAAGAAAAGGACGTAAAAGATTAAGAAAGACCAGACTCGTGTAAAACCAAAAACAAACTACACCCAACTACTATCATTATCATTTCACAGCCCAACATCAATCCAACAACAACCCTAGAAAAATCCTATAAAATCTTCATCAGAATTAAACATCAACAATCCTCAAATATCATATCCCACCTAATCCTCATCATATCTCTAATTACTCGAAATAAAATGCACATCATGATCTCAGTTTGATTTTCGTGTATTACAATCAAGTCAAGACCCTCAAAAGATCAAGACCACGAAATCTAATCATCATGATCTGTCAAGGGTTAAAACCATCATTTAATTTTGTTTTCGAATTAAGAGGGTGTTTTAAATAATACTGTTATAATCATACCTTGTTTCAATTGACTCTCACAACAAAACGTACCTTACCCAGTCCCCACAAACGAATCTTGAAGCCAAAATGACAAAACAACTGCATGTTTGTTATACGGATTTAGAGCTGAAAGATTAAAGGGTTCGTCTGATTTATGATGTTCATACTTGCTCAGTTTCAAATAATTTCAACAAGAAATTATTCAAATAAGAAGGTGGGTTTATGATTCGAGTAAGTTGAATCAATTACAGGGTTCGATCTATGGTTGTGTTGATATAATTATAAGCGATGGAAAAGATGGCAATTTTTTTAGATAAGTGAGGCAGATGATGTTATAATTAGGGTTAGGGTTATGTTGCATATAATTAGGGAAAGTGAGTGTTTATACATCCCTAAGTTGGCTGTTGGATCAATGTGTGGTGGACTGGGTACAAGGTTGGGCCGTGTTAATTCTTTATTGGTTTTGGGCTCTTGAGGTGTTGTCAGGCCGGTTACATCAAGAAATAAATTGGGCCAAATGTTATAAAATGATGATGGACTGGGTTCTATCAACGGGCCAAGTTATTATTGATATTGGAATGATGTATGATGATTTGGACGAGTATAAGTTGAAACTTGGGCTGAAATTTATTTTATATCCGAAAAATTACTTAGTACTTTACTACTATTAATTATAGGATGATTGAGCCAGGAATAAAATGCTTTCACGACAAGTTAGACTAAACAATGTTGATACGTTGACGACAATTCAAAAAATACCATTTGCCCTAGTTTAACGACATTCTTGAACAACAACACAACAAACACGATACATAACACTACAAACGATCCGAATAAGATTCACTAAAACAACAAACGGCTAAAGATTCGGATTACGATGACAAGTGATCACGGAGTTGATTTGGTATCCCTTATTTGAGATTGAAGTTGATTTTTACGAAGGCGTCTACTTATTTCATCATCGAGACTTCCTTCTATTTTCTACCCCTTTTCTTTTAAACCCAATCTATCGAGTGATTGACTGGCTTGATGTACAACTAAAAAACTCAAAAATATAAACAGGTTTGATTGAGAAATTGGATTATCTAGTTACCAGCAGTCAGGGGTGGTTGGTTCGCAGGACTGTTATTTAGCACTTTAAGGAGTTTACATTGTAGTACTCAGTGTACACGCAGATGACGATGTGTGATTATTTCATGAGGTGTTGTACTTCTTATACTTTTATGGTGGGGGTATTGAGTACTTGATTAGATTTTAATTCTTGCGCCGTTCTTTCTATCAACAACAGTTGCAAGCTTAAGTAACATTTTGGGGGATTTAACTTCATTTTCAAGTTTGGTATATCGGGTTTACTTCACCAAGTGATCACAACAATAGCCGACAGAATAAAAGGTTGGTAAGTTAGCCAGAGAGTTTAAAGGTTGAGATGTGATCAGCAATTCTTATAGGATATTATTGTGCTATTCCAAGACAAAGGGACTTCATAGTCTAAGCAAAATTCTCAAAGTTCTTCAACGACATTTATGTACAAGACCTTGATTATACCAAGTTTTCTTGATTCTTGCTTCAGCTCCTCTACGGTTTCTGAAGACAAGAGAGTAATGCTTTGTTTGATTTTCAAGATTTGTGCTTTAAATAAGAACTTCTCGGTATAATGTGCGTTACACAAACAATGTGCTTCCGAGAGTCGGAAACCTCATGGGAAAATGTGTACATCCGAGACTTTAAGTACCACTGTTAAATTCAGGGGGAAGTTAGTGTATATTACTTTACCAAGTATGGTTTATGAAGTATTCTGCATACGTGAGATGAATTGTTGCTCATTTCTCGCATGCATCCCCGAACGAATATTCACCAAGCCCTAATGACAAGAAACAATGGTCGTTGGTGTGGTTTGACTTCTATAAAATTTTGTTGTACACGTCAATGACAAGTAGAAGATTGTTCAAGCTACTTTAAAGTTTCATAATCTGCTTAAAATAGGGATGTTGGTTTGGGGGGAAGATGATTCAGAAACTTCGCCAAAAAGGAGTCTATGAAGAAAGCTTTTCAAGACATGCTGCATAGATTAGGGGGAAGTTAATCCAGTTCATGCATACTACAATGGTTCCAGAACAAGTAACGACAATGAAGATCCAACCTGGAGTACAAGTTTCAAGACAAGGAGAACTCAAAAGACATCTTCAGTTTTGGAAGTGCTTTGGAAGACTTTATTTTATTGTAATTGTACTTGATAGGAACATTGTAAGTAATTCCGTATGTGTCCACATATTGGGGGAAGATTGTTAGCCGTAAAATATGGTGACATATCCTGAATTACATTAGTTCATTTATAGTGTGACACGTAGGGACAAATAATGACTAGTTACGATAGTTGTATGTCACTAGGACTATAAATACCCCCTCCATACTTCCATGGAGGGGTGAGGATTCATTTTGTATCTTATAAGGTGTGTGTCTTTCTCTCTTTAGAAAACACACATCTATCCTTTTTCTCTCATCAATAATATGGCTAAACATTTGTTTAATCCTCCCCGACCTCTGGATTGAATCATTTGTTAGTGATATCTTATTACTTACACTTTTCAACCCCTCCCCTTCTAGTTTTCACAATTGGTATCAGAAGCCACGTTAAACAAGATTTTTAAAATAAACTGTATTTTAAAACTTGAATCAATCTATGGAATCGAAAAAAATATATAGAATGGCAATTATGAAAAAAACCACCATTATTTGAAAAGTGATGAATTATTATTGAAAAATAGATTTGGAAACTTATGTGAAATCAAAAGATTAGATATTTGATGTTATTACCTTGGTGATTTTCTACCTATTCTAAATAATAACGAAACTAAAAAATTGATGAAATTGTTACAATTTGACAAACAAATGCCGGACGATATTAAAAGAAACTCGCTAGAAATTATAAGCTAAAATGGTAATTTATAATGCTTTGCCACGTAAAGAATACGAAAGAATTTTTATGTGTAAAACCGCAAAAGAAATTTGGGTTATTTTATTAATCACTCACCAAGGTAATAGTCAAGTAAAGGATAACAAAATAGATCTTTTTGTTCAACAATATGAACAATTTACAATTCCGGAAGAAGATTCGACAGATAATGCTTTTGCTAGATTTAAACCTATCATTACTAGTCTAAAAGCACTTGATAAAGGTTTTTCTAGCAAGAACTATGTTAGAAATTTTCTTAGGGAACTTCATCCTAAATGGCGCGCAAAAGTCACCGCTATTGAAGAGTCGAAAGACTTGATATCACTATCACTTGAAGAATTATCGAAAAACTTAAAAGTATATGATCGTGATAATAAAAGATTCCGATAATGGTAAAAGGCAAAAAGATGAACCAAGTAGATCTCTCGCTTTAAAGGCTAAAATGGACATATAGTGATGAAGGGAAGTTCGACTTCGATTAGGAGATGAGGAGTATCCGATATGGCCATGAGAGGTTCAACGAAGTTATTCAAACGATGAAGGAGGTTGTGAGTACAACCCGCCATGAAGGAAAGTTCATTCCAAGATGTTAAAGATGGACAAAAATGGTAAAAGCGAAAGAAAATGTTTTAGATGCGGAGATCCGAATCACCTCATCGGAGAATTGCCCAAAGTCACAAGAATCAAAAACCAAAGGGTTTTTGCTTGGGAAACGTGGAGCGATAGCGGGCGAAGATAGAAGATAGGACTAATGACGAAACTTGTCTTGTGGTTCAAACATCAAGTGAGGTACGTTCCGAAACCGAATTTTATAGTGATGGTTTATCATCAATAGATGACCTAGATTTAGATAGTGCATATCATCGCTTATGCAAAATGGGATTAAAGTAATTTTTAAAAATAAGTCACTAAAATCTACTAAAAAAAGCGGGCTAGAAGTGAAATTGTCAAATAAAAGAAAATTTTTCTAATTAGAAAAAGTTAAAGAAATTAATATAGAATGTTAATAACCTGTCAAAACTCTAAAATGAAAATGAGAACGTAAAGAGGACAAAGTCAAGCTCAACCAATTTAATAAAAGTACTCGTTCTCTTGAGAAAATGTTAAGTTTTCAAAAATCATCCGGAGACAAATCGGGTCTAGGATTTAATTCGGCCTAAGCGTCAACGAGTGGGACTAAACAAATTAACTTTGAAAAAACAAAAGAACTTGAACCCAAATCTATTAAAGAAAAATCCGTCGAATTAAATTCAAGTCCGAAACCTAAACATTCACTTGTAAACAATATTAAAGCTCCCGGTGCAAGTAATGACGAAGGAAAATATTTTCATAAACTATCTTTAAAACCCGAAGTTGGATTTACCAAACCCAAAGTAAGGTCAAAAACTCCACCTCCAAAAAGAAATAATAATTCTCGTCCTAGGTCTAAAATACCACAACCTAGGAGAAATCAAGATAGACAAAATTACTCTAATGTATATCCTACAATGTGGAATAATTCCCAACATCAAAACTATATTCCATAGGGAATTTATTCACCATTTGTACACCCAAATCAAATGCAACATATGTAAAGGATGTTCGACACTAACAATTTCGGACCCATGAGATATAGGGGACCAAATGCTTGAATTGTTACTTTATTAAGGTAGATATACTTAGAGACAAATTTTGGAACTCGGCGAGTAGATTGAAGATTATGAATGCTCTTAATTCATGAGGAGTTACCAAAAGATATTGTCTACAAACAAAGCATATAATGGAGGTGATACTATTCTCATTAGTAATCTAAGTGTAAACATCATCGGCAAAGGTATGATCTCTCTTTATTGAAATTATTTAAGCATGTAGAATACGTAAAACTTTGTGTGTTAAGCATTTGTTAAATATGTGATAATATGTGTCAAGTAGTATTTATCAACCGTGATAGAAAAATAAGTTCTTGAAAATGAAATTTGCTTGTCTAAATGATATCTTAACTAGAAATAATAATTAGATTAGTTTCCTAGGATTATAATCAAAAAGGAGAAATTAATAACGACAAATTCTAGGTACCCGTAGCTATATTATAATTCACAACATATTGTCTTACTAAGAGGAAAATTTATATGTCCAAAAGTGTTAATCTCACGAGAAATAAAGAAGGTGAGTCGGTGGATAATAGTAAATATAGAAGTATGATAAGTAATTTATTATACGGCAAGTAGACTCGATATCATGTTTAGTGTTTTCCTTTGAGCACGATTCTATGAGGCTCCCGAGAACCTCTCGTATTGAAATGGTTTAATGCATCATCCGATATATTAAAAGCACTAAGCACTTGGGATTGCAATATCCTAAGAAGTCCGACATAGAAACCTTAGTATATGTCAACTTTGATTATGCAGGAGATTATGTGGACCGAAAAAGCACTAGCAATGTTTGCACGTTTATGGGATGTGGTTTAAAATCTCGTTTTTGAAGAAACAAATTGCTTCTACTATAACCACTACAGAAGCCGAATTTGTAAGTGCCGGATAGGCATGTCATCAAAACACTATGGATGAAACAAACTCCCATCGTCTACGACATCCGCCTCGACTACATGTCTACAAAGAACGTCATCTATAGGAGCTAGCGAATCGAGCATTAACCTCTTTTAATTCTCTCTCGAAACAAATTCGTCACCTCTTTCTTCACGTAATCTCTCAAAGAGGAAATATATTCATCGAAGAAGTATCGTCCAAAACATAATCATCGTCATTCTTTTATCTATATCTCGTCAACATGAGCCATTTGATTCGCTGAATCAAATTCTAGGAACGATATAACATATCATCGAAATCTTCTCAAAAATATCCTTCTCTCATTCTCGTCTTTAAATAGTGACAATTTGATTATTTCATCCGAAATAATTAAAATGTTTAATTAACAAAAGGTTAATTAAAAACGTCACCTAATCTCTGTTAAATCGTCCATCTGCTTGACAACTTGATTACTTCGTCCGAAGTAATTAAATTATTTTTAATTAACGAAGAGGTAATTAAAATGTCAAATATATCTTTAAAAACCAACATTTCTTTTGGAAACAAGAACCAACAGATAATTACAAATGAATATCGATTCAAACGGATTATCAATATCACATGAGTCACGATTTTGGATAGCAAATCAAAGGAATGTCAAACAAATATCAAATAGATCAAGTAGTCAAATGAGAATGAATTGTCCTTACTAAAATGACTGATATAATATTAACCTTCATGATAAGAAATCGGAAAGAAATAAACACGAAGACAAAAGATCACAACACCTTCACCGAATCTACAAGAATCATGATTACATATTATTATCCATCTTATTTCAATAGTTGTTACTTAATCTTATCATTTAAAACACTTAAGGTAACTAAATTAGAGTTTTCTAAATTTCCAAAATCTGCCAACATTTTAAGCAAGTTTCCCGATGTTAAAGACCCATTAAACGACCTCCAAAAATTCTACAAAAAATCATAGAGGTTCCCACATGTGTCTAGTACAACCATATCATTGGTTTAATTTATTTCATGTTTAAGTATCCCTTTGACCCTTGTTACCCAAAACTGACCCGAATTTTGACCTGGCAGAACCTTTGAAAAGTTGACGCATAAAAACTTTACTTAGACAACTCAGAAAATTCTGAATAAAATCATGGATATAGCACATATCTTGATGACTTCCCAAATCAAATTTTAAAGTCTAACTCCTTACGGTTTGAGAAATAAAAATCAAACACTACAACTAAAATTTTTGAGCAAAATCTGCAGTTTTGACACTTAATCTTATAAAATCTAAAAATCGACCTTCCCTATCTCCAATAGACATGAGCCCGAATTTTCCAGAAACTAGACTCATTGAATTTCACTTTAGGCTTAAGAATTATGTCAAAACCAATTTTTATCATTAAGATATACTCCGTTGAACATGACCTAAATTCTGCCCAGAATTATTAACCATGAAAACCCAAATTAACACCCATCAAAACCAACCTCAGGGTTTCTAATCTTGTAGTTTTTATTAATAACACATTTAATGATCATCTTAGGGTTTCAAAACATGTAATGAAGCCATATTTATTGAGATTACATAATTTACAAATTCTAAACTACAGATTTCCTCTTTTCTACACGAGGTATGATTTTATGTATAAAACTTATGTGTAATCATGGAAATACCAAGAATGAATTCAGAAGAAACATGGATTACTTACGGACTGGAGATGGAGACAAGAACAAGAAACAATCACCAAGGAATCAAAGATCAAGATCACACTAAGAACACCAAAACTTCAAGGATTACCCAAAAACACCTAAACCTTCTTCTTGTTTGAAGCTTTTATGGAGGAATACACAAAATTATGGAGTAAGAATTTTGAGAGAATAATGTGAATGGGAGAGAGGGAGGGGGGGATATAAGAGAGGAAAAAGGAAGATAAAGACAAAAATAACTTGTTTGCAAATTAAAAAATTTATTCCTTTTTTTCTTACACTATTTTCCCTAATTAAGCTAGACTTCAAAATTAAAAGATTTTGGTGTATCAACACCTATAGGGGCCGGTTCATTAAGCAAAAGAGGGGGGACAAAATAATTTTTTTCTTATTTTGAAGATTACACAAATTACTTGCTAAAACCTTTTAATACTTATCCCTTAAAATAGATTCTTTTAATAAAAGAAAGTAAATATACAAAATAATCAAATTAACCAAAATATCTTTTTTTTAAATATGGGCCGGCCATATTTATACAAATATAAGTTTTATATTTTTTTTCTTTAAAACAAAATACTTTATGTTATATCTTTATAATTTCCCAAAATTATAACGTAAGGTTTTAATTTCAAATGCTTATTAATAAACTTTAGGTTATATTCAAAATTACCAATATAAAATGAAATTCAAAATTTGGGTTTTATAATAATAGTAAATATAGAAATATGATAATTAATTTATTACACGGCAAGTAGGCTCGATATCATGTTTAGTGTTTGCCTTTGAGCACGATTCTTTGAGGCTCTTGAGAACCTCTCATATTGAAACGGTTTAATGCATCATCTGATACATTGAAAGCACTAAGCACTTAGGATTGCAATGTCCTAATAAGTCTGACATAGAAACATTAGTAAATATCAACTTTGAATTTGCGGGAGATTATGTGGATCGAAAAAGCACTAGCAATGTTTGCACGTTTACAGGATGTTGTTTAAAATCTCGTTTTCAAAGAAACAAATTGATTTTGTTATAACCACTACCGAAGCCGAATTTGTAAGAGCCTAAAAGGCATGACATCAAAACACTATGGATGAAACAAACTCCCATCGTCTACGACATCCTCCTCGACTACATGTCTACAAAGAATGTCATCTATAAGAGCTAGCTAATCGAGCATTAACCTCTTTTAATTCTCTCTGTCTAAACAAATCCGTCACCTCTTTCTTCACATAACCTCTCAAAGTGGAAATATATTCATCGAAGAAGTATCGCCAGAAAGACAATCATCGTCATTCTTCTATCTATATCTCCTTAACATGAGCCATTTGATTCGTTGAATCAAAGTCTAAGAATGATATAACATATCATCAAAATCTTCTCAAAAATATCATTCTCTCATTCTCGTCTTTAAATAGTGACAATTTGATTATTTCATCTGAAATAATTAAAATGTTTAATTAACGAAAAGTTAATTAAAAAGGTCACTTAATCTTCGTTAAATCATCTCTCGGCTTGACAACTTGATTACTTCGTCCGAAGTAATTAAAGTTTTTTTTAATTAACGAAGAGGTAATTAAAATGTCAAATATATCTTTAAAAACCAACATTTCTTTTGTCAATGTTTAACTACAAATTAGTTAAAACTTGCCAAAATCGAAAAACCAAGAAAATTGATCGTCAGATGGGGGCCCCCTTATCACTAAGGGGGTCGGCCTTGTTATTAAGGGGGGGCCCCTTATCACTAAGGGGGTCGGCCATTTAATTTCGCCAAACACTCCTATACAATCAAAATACATTACCAAACACTCCTCATTTTCGTCCCCTCCCTTTCTGGTGCAACTGAATGACGAAAACACACACGCAAAAACCTCAAAATCTAACCTCTAAACTCAAAATCAATCCAATTTGGCAAAGAGCAAACACCAACAACGCGATTAACAACATCTATTGTAAGCCTTTCAATTCTTTTCTCTTTTGATTTCATCTAATTTTGTTCATAATCAAAATTGGGAATTTTTAATGTTTTCTATTTTTCTTTATTTTTGTGTTCATATGATTAGGATTAAGAAATTCATAGCTATCATGATTCCCGTAATAGTAGAAATTCGAAATTTGCAATAGGTTGAATCATGAAATTTTTCTTTTGGTCGAAATTCTACAAAAAAAATATATATAGTGTCGATATTTTTTTACTAGGAAATTTTAAAACATGCTTTCATACATTGTTGATATATGCCAAAAACGCCTTACAAATTCCAAAAATGAACTCTTACCTATTGCCGAAACTTATATAAGCCAATGTACTTTTTTTTGACATCTTTGCTCAAGTTCTACAAAATAAGGGAGCGCTTGGATCATTTCCTAGGATCGTTGTCTAGAGTCGAAATGATCATTACTCCATTTTGTCAAGTATATAAACACATGATAAATTCATATTAGTTGTCAAGATATATAATTCATATATACTTTGACACTTTTAGTCAAGTTTTCTCAAATAAATAGACGTTTGGTTTATCTTTTAGGATTTTGATCTAGAGTCAAAATAACCATTATTTCACTTTTGTTAAGTTACATATGATAAAATCTTATTAGTTGTCAAAATATATAACTCAATATACATTATTCGACACTCTTGGTCAAGTTTCTCCTTAATAAAGGAGCGTTGGATTATTTCCTAGAATTTAAATCTAGAATCGAAATAATCACTACTCTACCTTTACTAAGCATAGAAACACTTGATAAGCTTATACTAGATGTCGAAATATATAATTTAATATATACTTTTCAACACTCTAGGTAGAGTCAAATTAAATAAAGGAACATTTGGATTGCGTCTTAGGTATTTATTTTAGAGTCAAAGTAATCTTTGTTTCACATTTACTATTTTTTTAAATTTCATCTCTTGCTCTATATTTTTTTGTAATATTTTTTGTTTTTGTTGTTATCTTGTTTAGGTGATAAACATGCCTCGAGCAATTGTTTGTGACACTTCCCGCACTAAATCTTACATACCCAAAGTATCTGAAATACCTGGTTTTTCTCCCGTCATTGCTCAATTCTACAAACCCATCAAAAACCACTGTATTCATGAGTGTCGAGTTGTGGATCAACTCTATTACCAATCCAACAGCATTGAGCAGTTGTTTACCAACATTCGCTTTAACTGTCTTTTCGAAATTAATAAGCCAATTGTTCCTTGGTTCAATCTAGACTTCTATAGTCAAGTTACTCTTCAAACAAGTGACACCGGTCATCTTCTAATCTCGTTCATGATTAAACATGAATTTAACACTCTCTCACTCGCGAAATTCGGCCAAATTCTCAAAATTGCATACAATGGTCAAGCCGTCTTCACAAATGAATGGGATCTCTCATCTCTTGCATTCTTCCAAGAGACCGAGGGACCATATCATACCGATCTCCCTACTCCTGACAAAATTCATCAATTTCTTCAATTGGAATGCATTGAGTCTAATCGTACTATCAAAAGCAAAAGTGTCATTCTCTCACCAAATCAAATTCTTACCAAAGAATTAAGACAAGACATGAAGCATTAGGAAGAACTCATTCGCGAGAATATGTTCAGACTAGGAGGCCAACGGGACCATCTTTCGGCTTGTCTCGCTCACATGTTATATTGTATTGTTGCCGAAGAACAATATAATCTTGCTTATGTCTTGGCCAAGCAAATTGTAAATGCTCGGGCTACTCCAACTGCTAATCTACCTTATGGTATGTTTTTGAGACGTCTTTATTGACACGTCATGGAAATTTATCCCCATCTTGACAATGACATTTACAATGTCTTTGATCGAGTCATGCGTCCACTCGCTTTAAAACAAACTCGAAAACCCCAAAGTGATCATGGAATGCTAAAAGCCCGTCACTCCGTCTCATCATCATCCGCTCATCATTTTGGATCCTCTTCTTATTATGAAAGTGATGAGGAAGACGAAGGTACTTCCCGTGCTAGTACTCTATCCCCTTCTTCCTTCCTCAACTCTCTTTCACCACTCACCCACAAAACATACAAAATTCCCACTTCTTCTCAACAAAATGACAAACTTCTCTTTGAGCGAAAAACTGCTTTACTTAATCGCCAACAGCAAATGCATGAGGAAATAAGAGGCGGTTTAAAGTCATTTGGAAAAGCACTCAAAGGAGTATTTGGAAAGAAGAAGAAATAAGTGAAGAAGTTAGATTTGTGTAGTTAACTTGTTTAGACTTTTATTTAAGTATGTGTTCTTATTATTTGTTAAATTAGAACATTTATTTACTTGCATGCGATGCTAGTCAGATTTATTCAGTGAAAGTTGAACTTATTTAGGACTAATGGTATTATTAATTTTCATGTTTCCTTAATGCTTATTCTTGCTTAATATGCCACATACATGCATTTTTTATTATTCAATGCATTTCCTTAATACATATGTATAATCACATGCTTATCTTACACCTAGGACTTGCTACAAATTGAACCCAAAAAAATCATTTCCCTCACAAATTTTTTGCAGAATTCAAAATCTAGGTAACCTAGGAAACATCAGATGGGCGACCCCCTTAGCTCATAAGGGCGGTCCCCTTATTGATAAGGGAGCTGGCCACATAGATAAGGCGGTCGGCCTACATGCTTACGGGTTTTACTGTTTCCTTCTGCTTTTTAACCCTCTTTTACTTAGGCTTAGTTATCCTTACCCAGAAAACACGAACATCATTTAGAAATGCTTACACTAACTCAAATTCATACCATTTCTAAACCATTTTCATCCAATAAATTGCCTCTTATTTTTCACTACCAACTCATCATCTTCTTCACTTATCATCAACCACCATTTCTTCCATGGCATTGATGACATCAAATAACGTCTATTTTATAGCATTATTTATCCCATGTATTTAACCCATTTTGTATAATTATTTCAAAGAATTGTTACTTAATCGTTTATATTTGTAAATTGCGGTAATTACGGAGTACTTGGTGAATATTAGCAAAAGGCGTGCATTCTGGAGCTTAAACGAAGATATTTTGAAGATTTCTATTCTGACAACCAATACGCCGTATCCATCAAGGAAGATACGGCGTATCCGTGCCTGCACTCACCAAAGACCACAAAGGAAACAAGCTCAATACACCATATCCAGAGAAGACCAATACGCCGTATTGAAGATATAGTATGTGAAGATTCTGGAAGATATCAAGCGTGATCCCTACTTCAAAAAACCCCCAATACGCCGTATCCAACCCATTGGATACGCCGTATCGAACCAAATTCCAAACAGTATAAATAGAAAACTCAAAAACGAGTTTTAAGTGTGCTAAATCATATTCTCGATACCTAAACCATAAAAGTCGATTTTCAGAGGAGAAAAAGAGCAGAAGAGGTCTTGCAACGTATTATAATCCATAGAAGACAACATGTAATTTCTTATACTTTTGTAATCGTTCAGTTTTTGGTATCATTTGTTAAGTTGGTTAGTTTACCTTGGCTAAAACAATTAGACTTGTATTAATTATGATGTTTGAAGGCTAATACCTTCGGGTATTAGCCATTATTATGAAGATCTGAATGTTTTGTTTTGTTTATATCTCGATTGTTTACTTTATCATTGTATGCTTGTTTATATTTATCAATTTACACTTGTTTGCGTGCTTTTGTATGCGACCTATCATTCAACTAGATCTAGTGATATGGACCAAGTAATCTAGATGCCGGGATAACTCTCCATATAGTGATTTATACATCTCGAATCATAGGATCACAAATATTGTCCTTCTAAAATTGTGCTAAGGATACGCTTCTGGCTTAACTAGTTAACGGAAACTGCCTTTGGTTTATTGAACATGTTGACTAGTAGGTGAATCTAGATAATTCAACAAGTAATGTTCTGATTCCATCGGATAGTTGGACAAGTGGACTACTAGTGTATAAATTGCCATTAAGCAGTAAGTGGGTAAAGTCTTTATGAGCTAGGGTTTAACAAGATCACCATTGATTTAATCCATAAGATAGATTATAATCAGGTAATAAGGATGCTTTATGCGGATGCTTTAATTGTGATAGAATTAATGTGTCTAGGTCTTAGGATGAAGTCCCGCCTAAGTCTAAGAATGATATGCCTCTTCGAGATAAGTAATCATTGCACTGAATAAACAAACCAACTTCTAATCGGATTAATGATGGCTAATACAGTTTTCTATCATAAGGCTCGGCCACTTTTTTATCTTCTGTTAATTTGTTTGCATGGGTTAAAGTGTCTTGAATTGATTGTAGTCACCAACCAAATACGTGCCAGTCTCTCAGGCTGAAATCCCACTTTTACCTATTAGAATTAGGATTAGAACTAACATAGGATTATCATAGGTTTGACTTAGATTAGAATTATCTTATATTAAACAACCAAAATATAAATAAATTGAGAGATTTAACCTCGCTTCAAGTGTTCAACACCCTACTTACCACGAATCTACCACCGATCGGGTACACTGCCTGTTAAAGTGTTGTTTTTTGGTTAAGTTGGCAAAATATAAATTTAAAACTTGAATCATAAAAATATACACCACACAACGACACATCAGGAAACCACCCATGCTTCCCCCTCCAAACCATCTAAAAGGCCAAAAATTAACATCATTCCACAAAGACAATTGTTTATCAACCTAACTCAAGATGATACTAAAACCTCATCACCAAAACACCAACTCTCATCACCAAGTGCACTAAATGCACCTTCAGAAACACCATCCACTATGGCCACTTATTCATCCTCCATTTCTTCCAAACTCAAATCCCTAACCTCTACCACATCCCCATCAGCCAATGGCTACTTAAACTCACCAAGTTCACCTCCTCCAAGAGTACCTCCACCACCTCCAACACAAGAAAGGGAACCCATAGACATTACCCTCACTCTTTCACCAATAACTCCACTTGATATTCAATTCAATACTCCATCACCTCCAATGCCTTCACCACCTCTCTTTGGTCATCCTATTTCATGGAACCTACTTGAAGCACATGGGGCAACATGCTTATGTTGTATCCACAATCATACTCTCATCCTTGGCTTGAGAGATGAACTTTAATACATGTTTTCCTACATTGAACACATGCTTTCACAACCTCCATTCCCAAACTCACCACCACTATCAATCTCTCCAAACTAAACATACTATATGTTTAGTCTCTTGTTTCAAATAACCTTCAACCAATCTTTTGCAAGCAAGTCCTATGGCATTCAAGGGAATTAGGACCTTTGTAGCTTTTACTTATGTATGATGTATTGTTATGCTTTAAGCATAGTTTTTAAAATTGATGTATGCTTGTTGTATGATTGTGTTTTATACACAATTTTTATGTCTCATGAATGGACTTGAGTCTTATTTTTTTATGCATTTGCTTGTTTTTATGTAGCTAATTATCTTGTGTTGGTTGGATGATTCCTATATTTATATAGTTGAGTTTAGTCGATATATATTTGTGATGATTGGTTTACACAAATATCTTGTTACTTGTCAAGTATTATCAACATGCTTAAATATTTTTCAAGACTATTGCTATGTGTTAGAAATATATAGTTCTCTTGTCACTCTAACCTGGTTTTGTAGCAAAGTCACCATAGCTCGATTCTTTGGTGTCCTCAAACGAGGGGGACCACACATCAAGAGGGAGCGTTTATTCTGTCTGACTTACATTAATTCATCGACGAAGTCTTTTTGATTCTACAAAAAAGGGGAGAAATAAAATAAAACTCACTAAATACTTGTTTAAAAATAATTTTACATTTAATGAGTTTAGATTTTGTAATCATCAAAAGGGGGGATTGTTGATAGAAAATAATGCCTAAAGACGTTACTGATATTTTTTTGACTCCTCTACGTTTTGATAATCACAAAATGTAAAAACGCTCGATGTAAAATTAAATGTAAACAAATAATTAGTCGTAAATCTTCATTTCGAAAGTTAATCACTGAAAGGTATGAATAAATAAATGATTAATTTATTTGTAATCAAAGGAATTTATTTTTTCTAAACCTTACAATTTTATAAAATGTAACAAACATCCTTAAAACTTATACAAAACATTTTTGATATGTACAAAAAATGTTTTATTCAAAATAAATATTTTAAATTAAAAATTTCCACCTAAAAATGGATAAAACTAATCCAGGAAACACCTCCACTGAAAAAGACAAAAATGGAAGCGTCCTGCTATGGGCGACCCCTTATAGGTAAGGGTGTCCCCCTTAGTGATAAAGGGGCCGACCTATGAGCTAAGGGAAGCGGCCATGTAAAAACGCTCCCAGCTTTGCCTATAAATAGTGGACTGTTCCTCAGAGATTTTTCACCTTTTGCACTTATTTTCTTTCTGTCTAAAATCAGTATATACATCTCCTACAATCCTTTGATCATTTAATCTTAAGATTTTATTTCCAAGTGATTCAAGCTTAGATCCTCAAGTGAAAGAGAATAATACTTCTAGTCATCAAGTCAAGAAGTATTGTAGCTTAGTTGGTATTCACGTAGCATAGTTACGATTGTGTTGTATCTTGTAATTCATCTATATTTCTGGTGATTGTGTGTAATAGTTAGATCAGGTAGATCGTGTTAGTGTTTAGGTAAAGTGATATCTTGTTAGTGTGGTTAGTATTTTAGGCCTTAAAATACAAGTGTGTGGTAGATTGGCTCTAGCTAAGATTAGGACTCGACATTTTGCTTAGTATCGGAAATTGGTGTAAGCTACTTATGTACGGTTTTCTCCGCCTAAAGGGAGTTTGTTGACATAGTGAAGAGAACTCTCGAGTTGGGTACTCGAGGAGTGGAGTAGCGCGAAGAGGAGCTTCGTTACCGAACCACTATAAATCCGTTTATTGTGGTTTGATCTTTCTAACTCTTATCTCTTGTCTTACTGACAAACGTCAAAAGCGTGTCGAGTGATATAATAAGTATTTCCCATTCGATGTAAAAATTACTTTAGAAAAAGTAATAATTAATCTTCCGGAGTCGTGTCCACGGTGAAAATTGAATTGAGATTTACTTTAATATTTTTCGTTTGATGCTTAATTATCTTTTGGTTGGTTTTTTATTTTTAAAATAATTTGAAAATTAAAGATACTAAAAATTATACTAATTTAATTAAACTAACAAAATTAAGCTAAGAGATCTAAAAGATATGATAAACGAATATGCTTGTCAAGTGAAGCAAAAAATTCATTAAGTGTGAAAAATGGTTTTATATGACGAATTAATACCTGTAAAAATATTATTTTCTCACAACGTTGGTTTATTTTGAAAACGATATCTTACATTGGTATTAATTACTAGATTTGATGTTTGATTATTTCTCCGGATTTTGCCCTTCGAAATAATCAAATAAGAAATCTAAATAATCCGAAAATTATTAATCAATAATCCCTTTTTAATTTCACACTTAATTTACTAATCAGAAATCACTTAACAAGCATATAAAAATCTACTCACTAAGCATAGCAACTAAACTAGCAAACATCAAATTAATAAGCATAAATATTTTTAAGCTAGCTAATAAACTATAACTACTAAGGAGTGAAAAAGAAAAGAAAGAAGAACCCGATTGAAGAAAATGGAGACGAATTTAAACCACCCGATCTTATAAACTTAATTAACCACTAAAGTTTATAACTTTATTAGGTTCTAAATAACTAATTAGCTAGTAAAGTTTTGAGCTTTATTCACTAATTAGCTAAGTAAAATCTTAAAAAGCTTAAAACTTTAGTAGTAAAATAAGCTTATAAGACCCATAAGCTCCTCGCTTAAGTGTTGGATCGATTTCCTCAACATTAAAACAAACAAGGTTATGATAAACAATATATATTAATAAGCTAGAAATTATTCTAAAGACAATAAGCTAATAAAAATGAAAACTTTAGATCTAAATCCACCCGAAACCAAGGTGTTCTACTCCGAAAAGCAAACGAGAATCGGGTATAATTAAGGATTAGATCTAATAAACCAACAAGCTACTATGAAAAGCTACAAACTCTAAGCTAAAAAATGATAAAAAGACAAACTTGGAAAATAAGCTAAAATTAATAGATCCAAATCACCGAAAACTAGGTGTTCAACTCTGGAAAAGTGAACGACGAGTCGGGTATAATTTAAGGATTGGATCTTATAAAATAAGTAGAATAAAAAAATAAGAAATCAAAATAACCTAACATAAGCTTACTCGAAAAGCTTTAAACAAACATGAATATAAAATAAGCTTAGACGAAATAAGCTATAAAGAGCTTATTCGAATATAAGCTTAAGATCTAAAAATAAATAAGCTAACAAGAGCTTATTAGAAAATAAGCTAACAAGAGCTTATTATAAACTAAACTAAATAGAGCTTATTAGAAAATAAGCTAAAAAGAGCTTATTAGAAAATAAGCTAAAAAAAGGAAAAGAGATGAGAGAATAAGCATAAAGAAATAAGCTAAAAATAACACCAACCTTTACCAAAAAGCATCTTCATTAATCAAAATAAGCCAATACAATAGGTAGATCCAAGAAGCTAAAAGCTTTACAATAAGCCAAAACATAAAAATAAGTTAACTATTCTACTCCTACTCCTAAAACTAATACTACTCTACTATGTGAAATGTAAAGAAACAAAGAAAAGGAATTGAATAATCCCCCAAAACTGGATCGAGAGCCTTCAATATATAGCCACAAGTAGAGTGTGGAATAGTAATTTTATCCCTTTGACAGCTCATTAAACGCAGCAACGGTCAAAAATGCAAACCTTGGATCCAACGCCATGTTATGTGTGCCAATCATTGCCAATGATTGGAAATTAATTTCCATAAATTCCTTGTACCTTGTACTGACGTGTACACCTTGGATCACGTGTTGCCACGTGGCATCGCATAATTGGCCAGCATGGATGAGTTGTCGGCTAACGTGGCATCCAGGAATAAATCAGAAATGTGCACCAAGTGGGACTCGAACCCGGGTCTGGACATTCGCAAACACACTACGCACTTTGATAACCAACTATGCTAGGGCCTCATTTGGTTAACATGATGCAAATGGGTCTTCATAAGGCTCATTTGGGCTGGGCTTCTATACATGAACAAGTTTAGCTTCGGTCGGCCCGTTCAAGGTGAACCGGGTCGAGTCTTCGAGCGGGACCGGATCCGTTGGACTCGAAATTCCATTCTATTTTCAATGGTGTGCTCGAGGAATTTTTACGACTTTGTTTGAATCTCGATAAATGTGAAAACATCATCGAAACTTATCCGAAAATTACTGTTTTTGCTTTGTTTTCAATCCTTTGTACCTGCAAGACATAAAAACACATACCAAACATATTTGCAATATAAATTCACATATTTTATGATTATTAGACCGTTTTATAGTGTTTTTCGGGGCTAAAATTATGTGTGTTTAAGCACACATCAAATTCTCCTACAATAAGCCATTGCTAGCCCCACACGCAATGTTTATAATACACGCTAAGAAATAAATAATTTTAACCCCCTTAACTTATAACCCCTCACATCAAACAAGAACAGAAAAGGTCCATCATTAGGGTTTAAAAATCATTTGTTTCGAAAGCTCCCCGTTTTAATCATTTATTCATTAATACATAAAAGACTAAGTTTAAATTTATTCAAAAAGGCTTTAAGAACGGGAGTTCCTCATCCTCAATATTCACAATCCCCAAACCAAGCTTAAAACAAAATCACAACTATATTAAAATTAGATGCTAACACTACTCATAAATGTTAATTGTGTAAACAACTACTTTTCGCTCCCTCATTTAAGGATTTTATTTGGAAAATAAATAATGAAATGAGATCACTTATTTTATAGTCTTATTATTATAAAGGAGACCGGTTTAAACCATAATTAGTTTAAAATCCTTTCCTAAAGAACGATATGCTGAGAATAAGGTCCACATTGGTTCTAATTTCGCATGATTTAGGGGTTATCCTTTTTATTTCATCCGAAACAACTCAACTACGAGACCAGAGACGGAGGCTTTATCAGATAACCCCGGAGTCAAAATTTGGCTTTATTATCGTTATTAAGCAACAATATTAGACTCGGTCCTTTAAACAACTGAGACATCGGGAGCGAACCGACAAGAAACAGTAGTCTTATTTCGACCTCGGTAATTTCCTCGACCTTTTTGAAGGCTGAGTCAACGGGAGCGAACCGTTAGGAAACAGCAAACTTTTATCAGTCTCAGATTATTATTATTATTATTATTATTATTACATCCACCCTTTAAACAACTGAGACATCGGGAGTGAACCGACAGAAAATAGTAGTCTTATTTCGGCTTTGGTTTATTACATTTTATTATTATAGCCAAATTCCGAGTCCTATGATCTTGTAACTACCTAGACAACGGGAGCGAACAGTCAGGAATCGGTGGCCTATTTCCCCACAACACTGACAAAACCTCGATGTGTACCTTACTTTCATCAGAAAGAATCTCTAAGAAGGGATTAAAAACTAAGAATCGTAAAAACCAAGCAAATTTATTTATTGAAAATTATTTTATTTCGTTTATTTAGCTGATGGGAGCAAAAAGCCACAATTAACCTCTATGAGCTCTAAAGAGATCCAACTACTCCACGCTTAGCATCTAACTTATATTCAACTCTATCATTTTTCGTTCTTTGCAAAAAATTTAAGTTTTGCAAACGTTTACTCTCAAAAGCTAAGGGGAAAGCTAGAGTGCAATACTCGGTCAAGTTAAAAATCTCTCTAGTTCTAGCCTACGGGCCTACTTATTTCTAACATTTTTATATCAATATTATTTTTTCCATTTTTTTCACTACAAAATAAAACAATATATTGGTTAAAATGGGGTTGCGAGGGGCACAGACAGGCACATGTATGATCATTTCGACAGAAATCCCCCCACTTAGAACTGAACATTGGCTTCAATATTCAAAAATGTCAGGTGCCACCCCCACACTTAAGGACGAAAGCAAATGCTTAAATTTCACGTGTGAGGGGAATATAAAGCAGTTATATATGATCAGCGATTGAGGATGTTTTCCTAGATAAAAAGCAGGAACTGACGATGACCGAGTGATGAGGATGGAAAAAAAGCACGAGGTCGTCACGACATAGGGAATCCTGCAAGCAAAAACAGATACCTACGAAACACAACATGAAGAGAAGCACTCCCCCACACTTGGCTAAAAATACCCCCACTTATTCATTACTAATACTAAACTACTACGAAATAAACCTAATGTAGCAAGCTACTTATTTAATATTAAGGATAACACGGGTTGCCTCCCGAGAAGCGCGTGTTTTTGTTCGAGTCTCAGCGTGACGCTAGGGTACTTACTTTTAAATTCAGGCCAAATCCCATCACCCTATATGATGTGAGGAGGTAATAGCGTTACATCATCTTCATTCGATAGTATGCAACAGGACGGGGTGATGGCATATGATGAAAATCAAAGAAGGGGTCTCCATCACCCTCGTCTTCCCACCTGACTACGTCAGGGAGAAAAAATGATCAAATCTTTCCACCTCCCTTAAGCTAAATTGCTAAGAAGCGGGGGTGGTGTGACTAGCAAAGTAGACTCATCAATAACTGGAGTCGAATTAAGGGGTCCATACTACTAATGTCCTCGAATTCATCATCAAAAAGTGGATTATTGTAACATAAGGTATAATCATCATTAAATTCAAAGAGAGAGTTTGAGAAAGTCACATCATAAGATCTAGGTTTTGAATCATCACCTAAAGGCTCATCAGACATTCTTTTGGTAGAACTTAGGTTTTTGACTAAATGACTAAAAAGTCGCTTAACCAAATGTCTAGGCAAGCCAGCTACATCCTCGTTCTCTATCAAAAAGTCGACTACTTGTTCTCCTAAAGGTGAATTGATATCAAAATCTTCTTTCTTAACATCAGTGGTGGGACAAGATCATCAACACTAGACTTTATGAATTTGTTAATTTCCCTTGCGAGATTAGTGCTAATAACCTCATCCCCCATTAAAAGGGTGTCTAAAGGTTCCTTTGTGAGTGAATCGATCTCTATACCTCCCTCATCACTCCCCTCAAGATCATATAAGTCAACAGGAGGATCATGGTTTAAATTTCTAAATCTTAACATCTCCTAAAGATGGTTTATTTCAGCTTGCAATTCTTCAATTTTAACTTGATTTAAGTTAAATTGTTCTTGATTCATATTAAAATGCTCGATCACGTGTTCGATCAATTATGTTCGATTTAACTCGCTATGAGGGAACGGCTGAGGGGGTGTGAACTGTGAAGGTTGGTCAAAACCAGATGAGTCATGATTGTCATAAGGAGCATGCACATAGAGCACGTTAGCCGTTTGACAATCAGATCCATAATGGGGACCTCCACAATATTCACAACAATGAAACTGCTGTGGCAAACTCGTAGAATAATATGGAGATTGGTCATTACTAAAGTTTTGATTGCTACACGGGTCCTACTCATAGACAAGCAGGGTCCGTGTTTGACAATCAAATCCATAGTGAGGACTACCTCCACACAACTCACATGAGTATGTCTCGTATTGGTGCTGTGGAGCTTGGTTGAAGAAGTTGGGTGTTTTATTATAAGAATAAGGATTTGGGTCATAGACAAACTCATTTCCAGATCCTACACTGCTACAACCAAGACAATTTCCACCATTAAACGGACCTCCACACCACATGCAACCAAAATGGTTATACGAAGACATGTCGAAGAATCAAACGGATAAAAAGGTAAAGAAGATAAGAACTAAATGAAATAAGAGGATAAATGAGAATATTTTTAAAACTTTTTATATGTATATATAATAAAAATAAAAATAAAAAGAAAAGTACAAATTGATAACATATTTTTGATTTTATATAATAATAGAAAATAATAAAAAATAAAGTCGAAATGGAAAAAATTTTGATTGTTTATATTTATTTTTAATATTTTTTTTAAATACAATAACTTTCAAAAGAAAAAGATCTTCAAGACATAACTGAAACATAACGCAAAAATCGTACAATCCCTCCGGCAACTACCCACTTGATAAACTAAAAGCGTGTCGTAATAATAATATATAGTATTTCCCGTTAGATGTAAAAATTACTTTATAAAAGTAATAATCAATTCCACCTCGATTGTCGATCCATGGCGAGAATTGAATTCAGATTCACGTTAATATTTTTCGTTTGATGCTTGATTATCTTTTTGTTTTGGTTTTGGTATTTATACTAATTAAAATAATAAACTAAATTAATACTAAATAATAATAAGCAAAGCAAATAGATCTAAGATATTTATAAAATGGATATAGTGTCAAGTGAGGTGTTCAGATCCTTAAGTGTGTAAGTAAGTTTCTTATCGATGAATCAACACCCGTCTAAATAACTATTTTTCCACAACGTTGGTTATTTTGAAAAAATTTCTAATCAAGATATTAATTACTAGGTTAATGCCTAATTACTCTTATGGCTTTTGCCCGTTCGAATAACCAAAATACTAATCTAAATAATCCAAAATTATTAATCAATAATCACTTTTTATTTCCACATTTAATTCACCAAACACTACTCACTTAACAAGCATAATAAAACTACTCACTAATTATCATAACTAAACTAGCATAAACAAATATAAATGATTAAGCTAAATGATCAAAAAGATATATAAGACGAATATGCTTGCTAAGTAACATGAAAAGATCCTTAAGTGTGAACTAAAGTCTTTAATGACGAATTACTACCCGTAAAAATATTATTTTCTCACAATGTTGATTTATTTTTAAAACAATTTCTTTTAAAGGTATTAATTACTAGATTTGATGTTTGATTATTTCTCCAATTTTGCCCTTGAAATAATCAAAATAAAAAATCAAATATCCGAAAACTATGAATCATTAATCCTTTTTAAATCCACTCTATTTCACTAATCACAGGTCACTTATCAAGCAATAAAATAAACACTCACTAAGCACGACTAAAGATATCAAACGACAAGATAGACATAAGCTGAAAATTATATCTAATAAGATTGAACAAGAATTAAGAAAATAAACCCGAATGTCAAACCGAAACGATTATAACCACCCATCTAATAATCTAGGATACCCACAAAACACTACATGGAGAGAAGCACTCCCCCACACTTTTTCATTACTAATACTAATATCCTAACATACTCAAAATAATCCTAAATGTAGCAAGCTACTTATTTAAATCTAAAAATAACACGGGTTGCCTCTCGAGAAGCGCTTGTTTTTTTTCGAGTCGCTAGCTTGATTCTAGGGTTACTTATTTTTTAGGTCCAGGGTCAAATCCATCAACTGATGTGAGATGAGGATGGTAATAGCGATACATCACCTCTTTAGGTGAGTACGCAGCGAGATAGGGTGATGTCATATGGTTAAAACCAAACGAAGGGGTCTCCATCACCCTCGTCTTCTCACCTGACTGAGTCAGGGAGAATAATGGGTCAAATCTTTCCACTTCCCTTAAGAAAATGTGCTCAGAATCGGGAAGTGGTGTGATAAGTAGGGTGGACTTTTTAGGTAATACTGCAGGAGTGGGATCAGAGAATGTCTCTTCGATAAGCAGATGTTCCAAAAATAGAATGTCTCCCTCTAAATCGTAATACCCATTATCAATTTCAGTTGGAATTGAATCATCGAGGCCGATCTCAGTGGTGAGCTCCTCCAAATTTAAGTCACTAGTCTCTAAGGATCTAGACACCGAGTCAGGGTTACCTAAAGGTTCATAATTCAATGGTGCTGATTTACGAGGGTCCAGGCTACTAATGTCCTCAAACTCCTCATCAAAAAGAGAATTATCATTACATAAGGTAAAATCATCATTAAAGTCGAAGAGAGAGTTTTAGAAAGTCACATCATAAGATCTACGTTTTAAATCATCACCTAAAGGCTCATCAGACATTATTTTGGTAGAACTTGGATGTTTGACTAAATAACTAGAAATTTGCTTAACCAAATGTCTAGGTAAGTCATCTATATCCTCATTCTACATCAAAACGTCAACTACATGTTCTCCTAAAGGTAAATTGATATCAAAAATTTTCTTCCCTAACATCAGTGGCGGGCAACGGTATAGTAACAGGCATATCACACTCTAAATTATTACCCGATGTTACCTCAGACTCCCTTGGGATTGGGACAAGATCATTAGCACTAGACTTTATGAATTTGTCAGTTTCCCTTGTGGGAGTAGTGCTAGAATCCTCATCCCCCATTAAGAGGGTGTTTGTAGGTTCCATGGTAGTCAAGAATGGTAAAGGTGATGTGTATGCGATATTAAGGTGACTCCTGTGGGAGTAGTGCTAGAATCCTCATCCCCGATTAAGAGGGTGTTTGTAGGTTCCATGGTAGTCAAGAATGGTAAAGGTGATGTGTATGCAGGAGTCACCTCAATATCATCATCGCTCTCCTCATAAACGAAAGAATTAACCAGAGGCTCAGGGGTAGGAGTACCAAGATTCATCATCATACTAAGCTCGTGGAAACTCATCTCATAAAGAGGCGGATGAACGATAGGGTACTGTAGAGGTTGGTCAAAACCAGATGAGTCAAAATTGTTATAAGAATTGGATTCATAGAAAACCAGGTTCCTCGATTGGCAATTAGAACTATCATGAAGTCCTCCATAGTACTCACAACAATGAAACTGTTGTGGCAAACTCATAGAATAATATAGTGATTGATCATTACTAAAGTTTTGACTGCTATACAGGTCCTGCTCATAGACAAGCGGGGTCCGTGTTTGACAATCAAATCCATAGTGAGGACTATCTCCACACAACTTACACGAGTATGTCTCGTATTGGTGCTAAGGAGGTTGGTTAAAAAAGTTGGGTGTTTTATTATAAGAATAAGGATTTGAGTCATAGACAAACTAATTTCCGGATCTTACACTGCTACAGCCAGGACAATTTCCACCATTAAACGGACATCCACTCCACTTGCAACCAAAATGGTTATACGAAGACATGTCGAAGAATCAAGCGGATAAATGGGTAAAGAAGATAAGAATTAAATAAAATAAGAGGATAAAGGAGAATATTTTTGAAACTTTTTATATGTATATATAATAAAAATAAAAATAAAAAGAAAGTAGAAATGTAAAATATTTTGGATTTTATATAGATAATAGAAAGTAATAAAAATAAAGTGTTAATGGAAAATATTTTTGGATTTAAAAAAAAATTATTGACGAAAATAAACTTTCACAAAAATCAGAATTCAAGTGAAAGGATCACCAATGCACTAACTCGAAACACCAACGCAAAAATCATACAACTCTCCCCGGGAACGGCGCCATTTTGATAAATGTCAAAAACGTGGAGAAGTAATATTCAAGTATTTCCTGTTAGATGTAAAAATCACGTGAGGACAAGTGATAATTAATCTTCCGGATATCGTATCCACGGCGAGAATTGAATTTGAGATTCACGTTATTGTTTTTCGTTTGATGCTTGATTATCTTTTGGTTGGTTTTTAGATTTAAACTACTTTTAATATTAAAGATACTATTTTTAAAGATCATTAAAAATTATACTAATTAATTAAACTAACAAAATTAAGCTAAGAGATCTAAAAGATATAATAAAGAAATATGCTTGTCAAGTGAGGCAAAAAGATCATTAAGTGTGAAAAATGGTTTTAATTGATGAATTAACACCCGTAAAAATATTATTCTCTCACAATGTTGGTTTATTTTGAAAACGATATTTTATATTGGTATTAATTACTGGATTTGATGTTTAATTATTTTTCTGGATTTTGCCCTTCAAAATAATCAAATAAGAAATCTAAATATTCCGAAAACTATAAATCAATAATCCCTTTTTAATTTCCACACTTAAATCACTTATCATAACTCACTTAAGAAGCATAAATAAATCTACTCACTAATCATACCAAATAAGCTAGCAATAATCAAATTAATAAGCATAAACATTTTTAAGCTAGCTAATAAACTACTACTATCAATGAGTGAAAAAGAAAAGAAAGTAGAACCCGATTGAAGCAACGAAGACGAATTTAAACCACACGATCTTATAAACTTAATTAAACACTAAAGATTAAAACTTTATTAAGTTTTATATAACTAATTAGTTAGTAAAGTTATAAGCTTTATTCACTAATTAGTTAAGTAAATACTAAAAAGGCTTGAAACTTTAGTAGTAAAATAAGCTTACAAGACCCATAAGCTCCTCGCCTAAGTGTTGAAAAACATTCATTAACATTAAGACACAAGCAAAGTTATGATGAACAGTATATATTAATAAGCTAAAGATTATTCTAAAAACAATAAGCTACTAAAAAATGAAAACTTTTTAGATCTAAATCCACCCGAAACTAAGTTGTTCAATCTTCGAAAAGTGAACGCCATTCAGGTATGTTTAAGGATTAGATCTAAACAATTAACCAATAAGCTAACCAAAAAGCAAACAACTTTAAGCTAAATATAAACTAAAAACAATAAATCTATTATTATTAGATCTAAATTCACCTGAAACTAAGGTGTTCTACTCCGAAAAGTGAACGAGAGACGGGTATATTTAAGGATTAGAACTAAAAATAATAATCCAAAAAGTAAAAACAAATAAGCTCAAAATAAACAAATCAAATACGCTCTTGAAATAATAATCCAAAAAGTAAAAACAAATAAGCTATAAGATCTTATCCGATATTTAAAAGTTGTTTCTCAATAAGCAACAAATAAGCAATAAGAGTTGTTTAAAAATAAGCTAGAAAAATAAAAGATAAGAGAATAAGCCAAAGAAATAAGCAAAGAAAACCAACCTTCATTTGATTATCCAAATTAAGCCAAGGTACAAATAAGCTAGATCTAATATGCTTGATAAGCTTTTACAAATAATCTACTCTTATAAAATAAGCTATTATACTCCTACTCCTAATAAGCTAACCTACTATATGGAAATTCACCTACAATCTAACAAACTTAAATGAACCATCTGCTGCCATTTTTATAGCCCAATACAAGTGAGGGCATTTTCATCATTTACTGCCCTTATAACCCTCTTAATCTCATAAATGCCCAAATTGCCCTTCTTGACGCGTCTTTTGCAAGCTGTAACATCCCTTTTTAGCCACTCATAGCCTGTCACGCGTCCTTCTAGAAGAACCCATCATTGGCTCATTACCCAACCTCATACTACACTCCAGAACCTCGTACCTCGAGATCCGAACCTAGTACCTGCAACCTCGTACACCTGCAAGATAAGAATGCCACGTGGCGGCTTCTGATTGGCCAACCGCCAGTGACGTGGCAGTCCACGTCATTGCTGACGTGGCAGCCACGTCATCAGGCATGTCAGCAAGTGGGACCCACTCGCTGGCGTGTCAGCTGACATGGCAGTCAACGGGTCTACGTCGGTACCCAAGGCTGGTCGGGTCTAGATTCGGGTAGGGTCTGGATTCAGGTCTAGTCGCCACGTGGCACCATGTGAGAGGGCCACGTGGCAACTGAGTAATATACTCCAGCCAAGGCCAAGCAGGACTCAAACCCGTGACCTCTCGGTCATTAGTTTAAGTGTAACCACTTGAACCAACTGTGCTAGAGC
The DNA here is from genome assembly GCA_026074375.1 of Tanacetum coccineum. NCBI lineage: Eukaryota > Viridiplantae > Streptophyta > Magnoliopsida > Asterales > Asteraceae > Tanacetum > Tanacetum coccineum. The sequence continues at coordinate 56,271 of BQNB010006517.1, read as the reverse complement.
ATAGTTACATTATATATGTGCATGCAATATTTTATAAGCCCATTTTAGCGAAGTCAGGTTCATTTAATAAAAAAGGGTCAAAATGGCTTTGACTGGTTCAAATAAGAAAGGTTCAAAAGGCGAGGAAGGTATCGATAGATTCATAATTTTGTGCTCTTTCCAATAGAGTGCTCGGGGAATTTTTAAGACTTTGTTTGAACCTCGATAAACGTGAAAACGTCATCGAAACTCACCTGAAAATCACTGTTTTTGCATCGTTTTCAATCCTTTGTACCTGCAAGACATAATAATGCATACCAAACATATTTTCAATATAATTACTCATATTTTATGGTTATTAGTCCGTTTTAGACTGTTTTTTAGGATTAAATAAATGTGTGTTTAAGCACACATCAACATGTGCTGTAGATTTACATGCATAAACAATGATAATCTAGATTTACATGTCCAAGACAACTCAATATCTTTTTATTCGTACTATTTTTTCATTTTTCTAAGAAAATAGTTTTTATTCATTTAAAAAACGTACGGAATACATAAAACCAATGGAATACATAAAACATACGAAAATAAAAAAATAAGCGTACGAAATAATCTCTAAAACATGATTCAAACTACATTGCTCTGTAACTCCTAAGGCGTTCTTCTTTCTCAACAATGGTTCTCATCAAGTCGGTTCTAGTCGACATCAAGTTTTGAGAGTTTACCATATCGGCGCGTGCCGACTTATCCATGGTAGTCACACCGAACTTGATTAGGGGATGGTCTCCGAGCGCCTCCAGCCTCAACATTTCCAGATCACGGTTCTTGAGTTAGTCAAGATAGCAACAAATTGTTTTTTAAAGTCGCATATGCTAATAGTTCTTCGCTTAGTGTCCTAATGGTACGGCGTTGCACATCTTTTAGGTCGGTTGCCAAATTTCTCCTTGTGTGAAAGAGTGAATGATATTTTATTTTTGAGTTGTAGTGATTTTATGCAATTAGTAACAAAAAACTGTGTATTTATAAGTAAAAAGGGGATATATTTTTACTATTGATAATTCATTTGCTTTTTACTAAAGTGGATAAGACTATTGAATGATAATGTCGTTTATCTCTTAAAATTTTACACGATATATGACATGATTTGACAATTCATTTGCTTTTTACTGAAGTGGATAAGACTACTCAATGACAGTGTTGTTTATCGCTTAAAACTTTACACGATATATGACATGATTTGACAATTCATTTGCTTTATACTGACATTGAAATAACTAATGAATGAAAATGTCGTGAACTCATGCTTTATATAATGAGATAACTTAGGGACTCTCAATTTCAAACAAATTTATCAACCAAACAAATTGTTAAGTGTTTTTCTTCAATTTTACCTACTATCATGGTTACTAACCCAAGTGACGTTAGATTATGTGTCCTTATGTCCCTCCAAGAAGCATATGATGAAGAATCTTGTTTGGAGGAACAAATGGTGAACTTGATGCATCGTTTCACATATAGATTTACGAGACATAGGCTATAAATTTATAGGCTGAAGTCGCTGCTAAATCACCCACTTACCGACTACGGTCGCTACGCCCTAGAGAGAATGACAGGTGCAGACATGAGAATTGCTGTTAAATTGAGAATGGCGAGGGACGAGTTGCTTAGAAGCATGAAAGAAAAGCAAGAATCATCAACAACTACAATGAAATGTAAAAGCTTTATTGCTTAACACCACCTTGCTAACCATGTTTGTTGTAGTTTTTATGTTATCAAATCGTCTAAATAAGGTTTTTTTTGTAAAGGGTTTCCCTGGTAAATTTTATTACACCAAAAAATATTTAGATACAATGGATGAGGGTGAGTCCCACATCTCTGCCCATTACATAGGCAAAGCTACATCCAAAAAAGAAGGTACACAAAATGACTAGACAAAAGAAACATAAATTTATTTCTTCTTGCGACCTCGAACTCGGATATCCAGATTATCACATATAGCTTGAAGCTTTTGATAAAGATCGCGACCTTCATACATATCATCATCGTATGGGTCTTCATCATAGTCACCATTATTATACGAATCCCTCCATTGTTCCAGCAAACTTTGAGTGCCAAAGCCTACCCTTTTTGAAGCCATAAAATGAGCCATATCATTATCAACTGATGCAACCTTATCTTCACTATCATAATCATCCGGAAACTCAACCTTCTTCAAAGGATTAACATCTTCATCCACAATAGTAGCTTTACCACTAGTAAGTAATTCTTCAAAGTTCCTGATTTTATCAATAATAGGAGTAGTCTTGGTACTACTATAATCGATATTCATAAAAGAGGATCCACTTGAAGTAGCCTCATTATTTACCAAATTAATAGTTCCCCTATTGGTACCTAACTCCACATCATTATCTACCAAATTAAGAACTTCAAATGAATTTAAATTACTAACCTCAATAGTAGGTTCCACACCTTTCTTCTTATTACAGCTAGAGCTAGTAGTAGACTTTTTAAGAACAGGTCTATATTCTTTGTGATGTTTAAAACCCAGTTTTGGACCAAACGGGACACCTCGAGAAGTTTGACCAGGCTTCTTCAGGTTATTAGTCTCACGTGCACCTGTATTCTTCAGACATTCATCATGAATATGTCTAAAAATCTTACAAGACGCACACCTAGGAGGTTTCCACTCGTACTCAACATGATTATTACATGTATAATGGCCCTCCCTAGTAATTTTAGGCATAGCCACCACAATGTTATCTTTCAACTCCACATCAGCTCGAAGCTCAATCATAGCTCTAGCATAGCTTGACCTACCCTAATATTGCATACACATATCATATGTATAAGAGTTAAGCATTAGAGGAGTACCTAGTTTAGTAGCAATGGCACTCAAGCCATCCTTACTGAAAGCCATAACAGGAACACCATGGAGTTTAACCCAAACTGGAATAGTACTCACATCTTCTTTTAATAGATTCTCATCCAGATGGCATTTCTTCAGGATAAGTAGGTTATTCCAGATAAACCATGGACCATTCTCAAGCATAGCATCTAATCCTTCCATGGAGTTAAATTGAAAAGAGAATAATCTGGTAGACGAGCTAAACATAGAACGAACAAGCCCATATTTACCCTAAGTGTTCCTAACATAGTTAGCAACAATAGGGTATGCCACCTGCTTTCCCAAGAAAAAACCATATGCTGTATTAGCAAATCGTTCACTTATAGCACGAATAGACTCCACCGAGACAACCACATCAATCCCATTACCCCTCGGTGTAAACAAAGTATGAGAATTCAATTTCTTCCCACTTGGTTTACCCGTAACATTTGCATATGAAGACTTACCAGGGGCATTACCAGCCGAAGCAGTTCATGCGTACGTAGCGGTGGATACGATCCCAAATTAGTAGGATTCACCACATGGCTTAGCTTATCCTTCTCCATAGTCGTGGTTACAACAACAACACGAGGAGTAGCATCATTGAGAGTCCCATATGGTTCTGACATCGAACACGTACCAGTATTAATACTCGTCTTTTTCCTATGATTATTTTTCCGCCCTCCTGAATCTAAGAAACCACGATTCATGATTTGCACCATGCAAGTAACAAACAACCCACACAAACCGAATCTAATAACCATGACACAACCAAACTTGGATCAACCAAAAATCAAAAACCCTAGAATATGTATGATCTTAATAATTAAATCAGAACACAGTATCAACATATGAACAATATGTGATAGGGAATACCAATCAATAAGAAACCATAGAGACAATTTTCTTGCAAAAAACCTAGGATCGAAACTAAAGCCCTACTTGAGAAAAATCAAACCACGACACAAACTGTGATAAGGAAGAAACACACGAATTAATTCCTTGATAACAGTTGTAGCATAGAATAATTATAGCGAACAGGAAAGAGAATCGATATAGGGAACAATGGAATAATTATATTTCATTAGCAAGGGATATACGTATTCTCAAAATGGATTCCAATACCTTTCTATTATATTAATTTTTTCTATTTTTTATAGTAATTTTTATTATTATAAATTTGCAGAACATATGGTACGGAAGAGACGAATATAAAATTACTAAACATAAATTGATACAAAATATCTTGTACATCTAAAAGAGGGAGTAAAATGTGAGCCAAGTAGTTATGTATAGCAAGGTTATCAAGATCATCATCTTACTTAGGATCGTTTTTGTCTTCGTAAGATCGAATCGAGATGGTAAGATCCTACAAAAGTGTTATTTTTTAATAGCGATTATAGTTTTAAGTTTAATCTATAATTCGATAAGAATAAGCAATTTAAATGAATACGAATGAAATCTTAAAAGTTCAAAGTTTAAACGCCGTGCTAATATAATGTAATACATGTTATTAGTTCATGTTTCAAACTATTAGATGAATGATTTGGGTACAAAAAACTTACAACACAAGTTATATAAGATAAAAGTTGATCAAATACAGTTTTTATTGATTTTAATTGTGATGTTAAGCCATGTATATAGTCAAAAATGGGTCAAGATGGTTTATTTTTATGTTTGATAATAAAACATATGCTTTTTACTAGGATCGGATTGATAGCGATCCTAAGATCTTACTATCAATCTTAAAATCTTATTTCAATCCTATGCTATATACGATCCTACTACAATCTTGCAAGGTTTTCTTATGTAAGATCGTACGATCTTACGATCAAGATCGCGATCTTGATAACCATGATGTATAACAATAATTGATTGACCTTTTGTTTACATCATAGTCGATGCCTATCATATACAAGACATCTCTTATTTTACATCACATTTTCTATGTTTATGTAGTGCCAAAATTGTTGTATATAAATTACGCTTGAGTTTGCTCCTCAATGTGTATGACATCCGTAATCTAGCTTCCGAGAAAGTAAACTTGTTGATGAGAGTTGAGTGTAAGGATAAAAACATATGTGCATCCTGTTGTGGAATAACTGCGATAATATCCCACCGACCAGGTAAAGTGTGAATAATTCAACACTACAAGTATACCTCAAACTAGCTTATTGAAAATTAAGCTATACGAAAGTGAAACAAGAGATCATAACACCAAACTTATATATATTTCACAACAGTAGTAAATATATCTATTTACAATGAAAAGAATGGAAGTACACCTACTAAGAAGATGCTTGGATGTTGTTTTTGGGTGTGCTTGAAGCTCATGTCATATATAAGTCTTATTTTTAGGCTTAACTTCATATTGAAGGAACTTGAAGTTCACAAGTGAAGATCAAGTTAGGGGAGGATTGTTGGGAAATAGATTGTAAAAGACTTAATACTGGTAGTATAACAGTTAAGTCTGGTAGTAATAGTTAGTTCTGGCAGTACTAAGTTAATACTGGCAGTACTAAGTTAAGTCTGGCAGTACTAAAGTTAGTACTGGTAGAGTAGCAGTACTATAGTTAGTACTGGTCATATTTAGTTAAGTCTGTTTTAGTTAAGTCTGTTTATGTAACAGAATAGTAATAGTTATCTTAGAGATATCTTAGGAGATATCTTAGGAAAAGATATGTATTATCTTTTCACACGTTTGTAAAGCCCATTAGGGTTTCCTTGGTGTATAAAAGGAACCCTAAGGCACAATGTTATGTACGTGATTGAAATATCAATAGAAGCATTAGAGCTTAATAGAAATCAATAGCAAATTAGTTTTATTGTTCTTCTTAATTCTTGTGTTAAGATTCCGCATTAACACTTGATATTCATAGTCAGTGTCTCTCACATAGTTGATTTGGATTTATTCAAGTTAGCTATTGTCTTACAAAGGCTATATAGATCCTAAACCAAGGACCTACAAGTGGTATCAGAGCCTGTAGAGGGACTCTGAGAAAGAAGAATCACTAGAACCACAAACTACACTCTCCTATGATTCTTTACAAAATGTCTCAACCTGCTAATGATGAGTTCTCACAACATCTCAGTGATGATGAAGAATCAAACCATGAAGATGCATCAGACACTAGTGATGCACCTAAACAACAACAACAGGTGATTCCTCAAACAACTGCTATCTCAAATATCAAACTCCCAATTCTGAAGAAGGAGGAGTATGATATATAGGCTATGGAGATGGAGCATTACCTTGAGTACATTGACAATGAGGTTTGGAAGGTAATTCAGAATGGAAACTCCAAGAAAAGAATTTCAACTGGAAAGGATGGTATTGTTCGAATACTTTCACCAGTAACTGCTGCAGAAATTCAAGCTGTTGAAAAGGAAAGGAAGGCTAAGAATATCCTGCTGATGGCCATTCCCAAGGAGCATATGAGAAGGTTTCATGGAATGGATGATGCAAAAGAGATCTGGGAAGCCATCAGAACTAGGTTTGGTGGTAATGCAAATTCAAAGAAAATGCAGAAAGCTGTTTTCAAACAACAGTTTGAAGCATTTAAAATATCCAGTTCAGAAGGGTTAGAAAAGGGATATGACAGATTCCAACAGTTACTTTCTCAGTTGGAAGCTCATGGTGCTGAAGTATCAACTGAGGATGCAAATCATAAGTTTCTCAGATCTTTGCCTGCAGCATGGTCCAATCTGGCAATGACTATGAGAACTAAACCAGAGGTTGACACTTTATCTATTGATGATTTGTACAATAACCTTAGAGTTTTTGAGCAGGAAATTCAAGGTGCCTCAAAAACATCTTCAAGTGCTCAAAATGTTGCTTTTGTTTCACAAAGCAAAAGCAGCACTAATAAGGTTAAGTCTGGTTTTACTGGTTCCTATAGTACTTGCACTCCTTCTACTTCTTTAACCAATATTCCTGAAAAAGAAGTTCCTGTTGGTTTTGCTGATGAAGTTATCTATTCCCTCTTTGCCAAACAATCAAAGGACTGGGACTTGCTTCATGAAGATCTGGAACAAATTGATGATGTAGACATTGAAGAGATGGACATAAACTGGCAGATAGCAATGATTGCTATTCGAATGAAGAAGTTTTTTTTAATATGTGGTTGTCCTATTCGTTAACTATTTATTTGACGAAGTCATGAATTGAGTATGTAGTTGCTAATATGCTTAAAACTCTTAGCTGGTCTAATTGTTCATTTAAGAATCAAGATAGTCATAAATTATCTTATATATGTATAAAGTTTTCTTCCTTTACAGGTCGCTCTGGTTCATCTATTAGCAGCCCGTTATCAGGAGCTACGAACTCTTTCAGTTGAGGTAATACTCATGTTGGCTTTTTTTGAACACATTTGAATCTCTCTAAGAAGTTTGATTAATTGTGCATTGTATGGCGGCGTTAATCTACAAAGATACATTTTGAAAGTGTATTTGAATTAGATTTTGGGTAATAAGACTTATAATAAATAAACAATTGCATCCATATTTGCAGATGAGTTAACTACAGTTGGAATCAAGAGTTGCTCGGTCTCTGCTTGCTGACAAAGAGACTGAAATCCAGGGTGTGCGTAATACCCAAAATCAGGTGTTCATATTCTCTATATATGCGAGCTTTATACATAGTAGTAATTGGCACATATTCTAAACCTTTTTAAATGAATAATATATGGAGGAAAATGAACAACTATGAGCTATATACTATTAATGGTTATAATACTATTTTGGATGATTTTATGCAAGCCATGAGAAAAATTAGTATATAGTCGTATTCAGTTATTGGAATATGAACTAAGAACATTGTTGATTGTTTTGTTTACAGGACTATATCCAGAAATTTTTGATAATTTCAGTGCCAATGTGGTTGTCAATGGAAGCACGGTTAGTCTAGGCTTATGGGATATTGTTGGTTAACTTTCAAAATTCTATAAACTTCTTAATTTATAATTTATATACATGTATTGATCATGTGTCATATGAAACATGGCGAGAGGATTATAACGGATTAACGCTGTTGAGTTATCGTGAGGCTGGTATTTTCATTTTGGCATTATCCCTGATTAGCAAAGCCAGCAATGTAAACATCCCCAAGAAGGTAAAGAAGTTCTCATTTTTCATGAGTTTTATATTGTCTCTAATTATTTGGGCAAAAGTTTGACGAGTTTTTTTCTCTTATCTTCAGTGGATCCCAAAACTGAAGCATTATGCCCATGGTATCCCAATCGTTATTGTTGGGACAAAGCTTGGTGAGTTATTCGTTCAACATTTCATCTTCTAATTTTGCTGTAGCGGGCAAAATTAATTAAGGAAAACAACTGCTTCATTGACAAAATTGACAGCAATATGTTATCTCCATTTGTGTAATTATCACCATGGCAATCACCATTGCTAAGTTATATATGTTATTTAACATGAATAACATTTTTTATTAATCATTTTTCCTTCATAATTATAGCTTGGGTATGATTTCATTGATTCATTTGCTTCAATTGATTTCAGCAAAATATTCGCTTCTTAATGATTTTTTTTGGTATAGTGCACTAGAAGAGGTACTTAAGCTATAAATAATTTGATTTGAGGGGATGGGGTCGATATCCATAAATACGCATCTAAAGGGTTGGGATATAATTAGATACCCGTTCTAATTCCGCCCTATTCTTAATCCCTCATGCCCATAGTGAGTTGTAGCTATAAACCAAACACTGCCTAAGATTATGTCTAAACTTTTGACATTCTACTGTCTGTCAAGTGATGACTTTTCCATCCACATGTGGTGCTTGTGTTGTAAGTTGTGAGACTCAGATGTATGTCACCAGTATCCTCTTTACTTGCATTTATTTTTTACTTACATATTTCAAAAGCAACAAAAGTCTAATAAAGTAATAATATAAGGTTGTGACGGTTGTGTCTTACAAAAATGATTAGTTGCTTTTAATAATCTGAAATAGATAACCAAATGCAATTTATGAGATAATGTTTAGATCTGCTATCTCCGTTTGAATATGTAATTTTAAAATGAACGGTATTGGGTCAAGTGTAAATAGGATATGAGATACGATGGACAGAAGAGATTGCGTTTCTCAGTTTAAGATTTGTAAGAAGGGTTAATTGTTGTTTATTTACCATTTAGGTACCAGTTTGTTGGGCAGATGGAAACTAATAATCCAAACAAATTATTAGGTGCCTATATAACATGTATGTATCATAAGCATGTTTTCTGCAAATACTAATTTAACTTGAATTTCTATAGACATCCCTTACTACTGATCAAATTAAGACAAAAGATGTTGCCAAACTTCTTATTGATTTAGTCCATTGAAAGTGAAAGCAAGGCATGCTTCACAATTAAGTTTCATTAGGGTATGCATCTACCATTTAGAAGCCGACACATGTCCGCTTTGTATGTATGTGTGCACATGTCATAGGTTATTTGTGCAAAATTTATAAGCCTTAGTAGCCATCCTTGAAATACTTCCGGCTGAATTTGGTTAAAGTAAGCATTATCATCTGTGCTTCCTTTCTCCTTTGTGTTTTTAATTCTTGATTCGGTTTTAATTCTTGAAGTGGTTTTGTCATTTACTTAATACTTATAGAAAAAAATTTGATTTTCCCCAAATATATATTTCTTTTGCATATCATGTTGGTCAAGTATGTACATTAGGTGCAACCTTAGAGACATACGGTTACGGTTTCTTCCTTTTTAAGAACAATAATAGTCATTGCGTATGCGTGAATGGATAGCCCACATGTACGTACCTTACAGTAATATGGATTTTTGCGTGTTTTTAGATATTTAAGGCTTAAATATATAATGTAATTATTTATAATATTCCTTTTTTCCAGGAAGTGCAATTAGTAAAAGAAATTGCTCTTTATCAAGGAAACCAAGTGATTCTCAAAAAGGTAAGTAGAACATCAGCAGTTACTCAATTAGACTCATATCCCTATTCTTGTGTGTATCCAAGTTGGGTTAGATCATTTGGTTATAGGAGCCTTACTGGTCAATAATAAGAAAGCATTGTTTCTGCAAACACCACTTTACGAAAGGAAAAAAAAAACATGAATAGGCTCTTATGTTTCTGGCTCATTGCATTATCACTCAGGTATGTTAGGAACAGTTACCGCTTCCCATCAAATCCGAACGAGTGCATTCATATTGACATGATTGTTTGACTATCTGTGAGATATTAGAATTCAGAAATACTCTCTTATCATGACAAATGATAGACGAAGCGTAAGTGAAAATTTGCCTTATTTTTTAAGTTAAATGATCAGATCGAAGTGTTATATAATTAATCCTTACGATGATTGTAGTCGGATGGAACTCAAAGCTGATTGACAATGATAGATGCAATACTTTTTCAGAAAATACATTATTTGGATTTGATTACGAATTTGATCAGTGATTGCATTTAAAAGCATACTAATAAGACCAAGGTCATGACAAAATATGATATGTCGGAAAGTTTAAACTAATCAGAAGCAATTGCCGCAATATACTTATTGTTCATTTATAGGTGCATAGTGTATGATGCAAATTCTCAAATGTGAACAATGGACACTTTCATTATATGATTAATGATAGTTTCTATTGGTGATAGTTTGGAGCGGATACTTTGCGAGTCAGTACCAATGGGGCATTGTCTCCTGTCGAGGCCCGAATATACAAGATGTAGGTTGTTTCTACAAAGGCCAGTATTCTGACATGGAAAATGTTATGTGGTTGTTTCCATAGTTAAGACACAAAGTTTTGAATGTTCTTTGTTGTGACAAACATGACGAATACACAAACTACATAACAAACAATGTGTACAAACAAGTTCTATTTCGTATATGAATAAGCATCATGTAATTTATTTGTTCTCATACTTTTCATTGTTCTTTTTACATATAATACATGAACACTCCTTTTGTTTCCTATTTTGTGCTTAAAATATGTTCGTTATTCATTATTTATTTACGTCCGGTTAGAATTTGTTAATTGATAATATGAAGCGAACCCGCCCATCGGGCGGGTTATGAAAATAGTATAAATATATAATAAGGATAATTATCATGAAAATCAATGAAACTGAAGTAGTATATGAAATTCCCGAGTCGTTTCCCCAACGAGGAGGTGCACGGAAAGATCGGTTCTGGTTTGATACAATTTATTTCTTGAATGAGACAAATTTGGGATTGGTTTTCTAAAACTACGGGAGAAATTAATGCAAATGACTTAAAAACCACTAAGGCAATACAAATTAAAACTAAAAACGCAAATCGGGTATCCTAAAAACGCACTAAAGTATCAAATAAAGGCAAATTAACTTCTAAAAATCCAAACTTAGTTTCTAAACCTCAAATATGATAAAGGAAAATTTTCTAAAAAGAAATTATATTTTTTTTGAACTTTTAATAATTTTTTATGAATTAAAAACCTATTTAATGTATTAGAAATCCTAGAAAATAGCAAATTAATCCCTAAAAATTCCAAAAAATGATTTTTAACTTTAGAAAAGTCTAAAAAGTGATAAAAACTCAGAAAACTATTTTTAACATTTTTTTATAATTAAAAACTATTTTCTAAAATTAATTTAAAAGGCTTAAAAATGAAATTAAAAATCTAAAAATGATAAAAATGATTTAAGCTTTAAACTCAATTATTTATTCTAAGACTAACAAATATTTTTTTGTATTTTTCCAATTAATTTAACTATTTTTAAATGATTTTCTAAGATTTTAAGCTTCGAAAAATGATTAAAAATATCAAAAAATTCTAAAAAATTCTAAAAAAAACAGGAAACGTCCTAAATGGTGAGACAAGCCTAGGAAAATTAGCTGGTGAAACCAGCTTATCAACTAAGCCCAAAAAGCCCCTAAATAAAATACAACTTATTTAAGGGGATTATGGGCCAAAAAGGGCTTAAATGGCCAACCACTTGAGTCTTTAACGTAAAAGACCCAAGGGCGCAGTGTTAAGTGTGTTGAGCGTTAAGAGCGAGGTCACAGGTTCGAGTCCTGGGCCTTTTCTTTTTTAGATTGCTACAGTAACTTTTGTTTTGATTTTTTTAAAAACTTATAAAGCATTAAAAAATAAGCAATTTTAAAGAAGGCAACCTTTTTTGAAGCTTAAAAATAAGCTGGAAAACAAGGCAAATAAGGTGACAGATTACTATATTACTCTAAGACTAATAAGGATTGACTGTTTGCTATTTAAGGGGCAAATAAGCACAGTACTAAAGTTAAATAACAAAAGAGATATTACCCTACACTATTACGCTAGTAAGCACAAAAATAAGCACAAGTCATTAAGCAGAAGAGCAAAAAGAAGCACATAAGCAAAGAGGGAAAATCAGCAGGTAAAACAGCCTAGGGGTCAACCTTTGGGCTTATTTTTAAGCCCAAAGATGGAACCTTGTGGCTTAATGGGGTATACCCCTATTAAGCTTGGCTAATGGGCTTTCTAAAACAGTAATTAGAAAAGACTTTGAAAACCAAATAAGCCTTGAAAAAGGCTTGAGAAAAGTGGCTTGTTCCTTCAGCATATGCTGAATTGGTTTTCTATAAGGACAAAAGGCCTTTTGCAGGCCTACAAATAAGTGACAAAATAAGCTTGAAATAAAAAACTAAGTTAAAACAGATTAAGAATGGCTCCTAATGAGCTTATGCTTAAATTTTCAGAAGCTAAAAACAATTTTTAGTCTCTTAAATTTGAACTGAAAAAGCTATTTTTTTTAAACATGAAAGACACTTGACCAAAAATTGTGACAAACTTTGATAAAACAGAAGTAAGGAAAAGACACTAACTCTACTGCATTTACACTTAAAAAGGACTGATAAATGCTTAATTGTATATATAAATTACCCGGGATTTTGCCAAATAAAAACCAAGAAAATGCCAAAAGAATAGAAAAATGTGTGCTTTTGTATCTGTTGTGCAGGAAAGGATAAAAAAGACAAAAGGAAGCAAAAACGGTCAAAATCGACAAGAAACAGGAAAAGCCAAGACAAGAGCAAAGTATGAAAGCCAAAAATCAAAGCCGGATCAGCCTGATACAAGAAATGAAGACCCAAAATGAAAGTCAACGGCCAAAAAGAAAGTCAAAGAATCTATGTTGACAAGTTTACAAAGCTCAAGGGTTCATTTGGATGAAATGAAGATCAAAGGACCAAAATTGTAAAAAGAGGAAAGTTGTTTTTTTAAAAGGGAAAAAGAAAATAACAAACACAAGGGCTGAAAGTGCAATATTTGAAACTTCTTTTACACTACAAAGAAGGGAATGAAACGCAGGGACCATTTTTGCTATTACTCCAAACATTTAAACACACACGCGGGCTTAAACTATCTTCTAACCGCTCCAACTACATTTCCCGCCAAATTTCCCCACAAACCCAATCACCTCAAAACCCCTTCCCCGCTCCTCTAATCTTCAAATAACCTCGTATTAATCACCTTCTACCCTCAGCAACCCACGTGTAAAACTGATTGGTTTCTAACACCTCAATCAACAGCATCTAACTGCTTAAATAGAAACTCAAAGATTCAAGGCTAGATTGTTCGAGCTCTCATCCTCTCTTCTGTCAATTCTCATAATGGATAGTTAGGGTTCATTTCCAGAGTTAGTTAGTAGTTTAAATTTTAGTTTGTAATTTTCCTTTTTAAGCATTTTCTTTTAAGTTTTCAAATTCAGCTTTAATCACTTGTACCATTGTTATTTCATCTTGTACTTTACCATTTTAAGCAATTAAAGTCAGTTCTGAAGTTCAATTGTTTTTCCTTTCCAATTTAAGCTGTTTTTACTTCAATAAGCTCTCATAAGCTCATTGGAGCTTATACTTGTTAATAAGCTTAAATTCAGTCAAAAGCTTGTTTTTTTAGTCATTCATTTACTCAATTTGTTCATTTCACATCAAAACATGACCAATTGAGGTCATTTGATTCATTTTAGAAGCTTTTGAAGTAAATAAGCTAATATAGCTTATTGAGTTTAAGCTCAGGGTTTAGAGGCTTTGGAAGCCATTAGGAACATTTAAGCTTCAACTCTTGGATAGCTTAAATGTGAAGATTCTTCAATTCCAGGTTTTATCTAGTATATTTCATTTTAGCATAAAATTAGCTTACTCAATTATACTTATTTCTTCGCTCCTCTTTGCGTTTATTTTTTTAGAATTGTTTTAGTTAAGATTTGTACTGCAAATGTAATTGATTTCGTCTGAGTTTATAATAGAAATCTAAGTAGTATAATTCTGTATAATTTTTAGTATATGAGCTAGGAGAGAAGTGCATAATCCTGATTAATAAGCTAGGGCTTTTACTGCTCAAATAGCTTAATTAGGACAGAATTAGTGTGATAGATAAATGTTTTAGCTGTTTTTTAGTTTGTAAATCATGTTTTAGTTGTACTTATTGTTTGCCAATAGAATAGATAGTTTTGGATTTTAGGTTTACTTGACTAATAAAGTCAAACTAGTTTGTCCAGAATTACTTCATTACTGAGTGTAGATCATATTAATAAAGTTTTTAAAAAGAATTTAGAATGTAGTTTGTAGATATAAGATTTTGAGTTTAAAAAGATTTAAGCTGCACCAGGACAGTTTTTATTTGAGCAAGTGATTGTAGGATTTAGTGTTTGACAGCTTTTTATTGTTCAAGAATTATCAATATAGACTTAAATGCATTTGGTGAAGAGTTTTTGAAGCTCTTACTCTTAAATTTTAGCCTGCAAAGTAAGAATTTGGTCAAACACATCAGCAACAACAGTTTCTGCTGTTGTTGCTAGTGTGTTTTCTATTCACTTTTAGGCATTAGAAATTAAAAGTTAGAGTTTGATATTAGGCACATTTATGGTACTCAAATAGTTTTCTAGAATTCATCATTTAGATTTCATTTTAAGCTTTTTAGTTTAGCTTATTTGAACCTGCCAAAGTAGTAAAGAAGCTCTTTAGATTTTTAGCTTAAATTCTCTTTGATTTCTTATTTCTATTTGTTAGTTTAAAAAGTCTTTTGTCTAGTTTAGTTTAATAATCATAGAATAGCCTATTTTCAAAAGTTTAGTTTCTAAGATTTAGAAATAAGCTAGAAAGCCTATCAAATTTAGCTTAATATCAGTCAATAAGCTGAATGTTAAATTTTCAAGTTCAAATTTCTTGATTAATCTTGTTAAACTTCACCTTATTTCTTTCTAGATATCTTCAGTACACATCTTAATCTACATTTAGCTACTTTTAGATTTTAATTTCATCTAGAAATAAGCTTGGAATAAGCCAAAACTTAAAAAGATAGGAAAACCCCTAGTTTCTGTGAACAGTTTCAAAAAGCTAGATTTTTAGCTTATCTAGTGGACAAAAGTAGAAATGTCATTGTTTAAGTGTAGATAATAAGCTGTTCATATGTTTGTTAGTTTTTAAGTTTTTGCTAATTCTCACTTTTTAATAAGCCAAAAATAAGCCATAGCGTAGGGTTTGTTTTGTAATTTTCTAATAGTATAGGGTTGACCGTTTTAACTGTAGTGTAAATTTCCATAAGTTTGCCCGCCTACCCTTTACTTTCCCTTGTTACATTTCCTACCCTGTCTTTTCATTTTAATAAAATAGTTTTAATATTTGTAATTTTAGTTTTATAAAATTAGGTTTAGATTTTTAATTGACAAAATTAGGACTCAATTAGCTTATAAAAATTAGGGCTTTTAGTTCCATTTGATTTCTGCACCCTTAAAGTAGATAAAAAGCATTTTTCCTTATTTTTCTAGTTAAAATTGTATTTTCTAGGAATTTAAATAGATTTTAGTTAATTTCTTTTTCTTAAATAATTCATAAAAAATAGAAAAATAGTTGAAAAATTAAAATTCTTTTTGCAATAATTTTCTTTTTAAATCTAGTATTTTTGAAAAATAAAAGTAAAATTTTAGTGTTGATTTTTAGAAAAAGTTTATTTTTGATAATTCATTTTTCTTTAAAAATTCATAAAAAATTCAAAAATAGTTTAAAAATTCTAATTCTTTTCCCTAAAATTTCTTTCTTTAAAAATTTGTGACTTTAGGCAATAAATTTGTTATTAGAAGGGTGCGTAGAATTAAATTCTCGTTTTAGCTCACGTGTTTAATTACATTTGTTAATTTTTCATGCTAGTCAATTGATGTAGTTTCTTTAATCGTTCCTATAGTTTTAATTGTGCTATTAAATTTGGAGTATAATTCAAAAGGCAAAAATCTATTAACCATTCGTAACTCGATCCGAAGATCACCAAATCTCAATTCACGTCTTTTCGAGGAATTAACGACCCTGTAATAATCACTTTTCCAATGATTAATTTACTTTACGGTATCTTGGTTAGTGAAGAGTTTTTCACTATATGAGATTTACTATATACTAACATCGACAAACCGAATTTTGGCGCCGTAGCCGGGAGGACTGAACGATTTTTTGAAGGATATTCGTTGAAGTAGAGTTTTGAAGACCCTTCCTTTGGAAGTTTATTTTGTTATTTTTGTATAAAAATATAAAAAGTTCATTAATTCGATTCCTATCGAATTAATATAAAAAATAAATAAATAAACAAATTTGGATACTAGCTATCCATCTTAAACCATTCCAATAAACAACAAAACAAATCGTGAGTTACTTGCGAGGTACGACGGACCTTTAAGTTTACAAACTATAAGGTGAGTTTAAGGAAAAGTGAAGCTTACTTTCTAAGTAGTCATTGCGGCTCGCTAAGCTTTTC
Source organism: Tanacetum coccineum (assembly GCA_026074375.1). Lineage (NCBI taxonomy): Eukaryota > Viridiplantae > Streptophyta > Magnoliopsida > Asterales > Asteraceae > Tanacetum > Tanacetum coccineum. The sequence goes on along the minus strand of BQNB010006517.1, from coordinate 39,685 downwards.
CGCTCACTTGTGCGTAATCTTGGAGACTTATCGTGAAGCTTGTAATAAACGGTTACCAAAAATATTTTTCTTTTCCTTCCTAATAAATACTAAAAATTTTAATTTTCCCCAAAAAGAATCTTCTCAATCTCAAATTCTTTAATTATCTTATGTATTATTCGGAAAAGCTAAAAATATTCTTCTTATTCCTCTTATTTGTTTAATTCTCATTTTCCTTATCCACCGCTAATGTTTTAATTCTTATGGCGCCTAATCGTTCAAAATCCCTTTATGCAATCAAAGAATGTTCAACTTGTGGAAGTTGGTACACTAAAGAATGTTGTTCGATAGGAAATCTTAATGACCAGATCATTGTTCCTGTGCCCGACTCTTCTCTGCATTGTGCGGTGTGTGGAACCCCGGTCGATGGTCCGTATTGTCATGGATGTACTCTTGTACGTATGAAATTCGAAAAAGATTTGTTTACATATTGGTGGTTGTAATGAAATTTTCCAAAACTTTCAAGATACTTTCGAGTCCATCCAAGACAATCCCAACGTTCTTAATGCTTCCGGTCGAGAGCCCAGCGTTGTTGATACAAGACCCCGTTGTAAATATTTCACAAAGATCCTCCACAAATCGAGTCCATAAGTTGTTTGTTATGAGTGCGGTGATTCATTAAATGGAATTTTTTGTCAACAATGCATTTGTGAATCTTGTGGAAAAGGTGCTCATTTCGGTTACAATTGTCCACCAAAAGATCCGATCATTTCTGAGCTGGAACCGTGCTACAATCGAAATTTTGATTGTTTCCCACATGATTCACAAACTCTTCCACAACAATATCTTTGTTGTGAAAACTGTGGGGGACCTCATGAGACTTACCAATGTCAGCCGATGAACCAAGAGTATTTTAATTCTCATTCTTCGGATTTTTTACCAATATCAAACCCCCGCAGTTTCCGAGATAATCAGACTCCTCCGGTAGCAATAATGGAAATGCTACATGCACAAACGGATCTTATAGAAGCTATGCAAGACTTTTTGAAGAAGTAAAATGATCACATACCTCATAATGAAAACAGCATCAAGTTATTTGCTTGCTGAGGAGAAAATTTTTGAAGATAAAAACAAGTTGTGGAAGAAGAGGCAAACCAACCTGAGGATTGCAAGAATTTGTTGCAAAGTCTTCTTAAGGATTTACAAATCCTTAATGAAATTCAACCACTAAAACAAGAAATTTCTAACCAAATCCAGAAAGATCAATAAAGAGAAGAGTGTTGCGGGGGGGGGGAACTGCTAGCGAGGAGAGACGATCAAAAAGCTAATCAAGTTTTTAATGAAAGTCAATCCCTCAAGAAATAAGAACCGAAGATTTGGAGATTCAAAGCATCAATGTTTAGAAGAGATAAATTTGGAGATTCAAAAGCAACAATGTTTAGAAGAAATGAAAGAATGGATGAATGAGTTAGGAATAAGAGAATATTCAAAAACTTAAGCAAGATTTTAATATATGGGGAAGTGAAGTTCGAAAAAAGGAGAAAGCTTACGAAGATGAAAAGTATGCTGCTGCCTGTCGTTACATGCTTTCTGTTACTTGTGATGACGATGATGACGATAATTTGGGATTTTATGCTGTTCATCCGAATACGATTCACATTCCCGTTTCGCAAAACGTAGAGCCTAAGGATTCGCTCATAATGGGAGACGAGCATATCAACATTACTCCGGAAACGGAGGCGATTAGTGTTGAGACCCTTGTTTCAAACCCAAGTGAGTCCGATGACTTTAGTTTGGGGGAGTGTAATTTGTTCGACATCGATGATTCCTATTACGAGAAGTCCACGAGTAGACTTGCTCATCTTGCTCCACTTTCTCCAGAAATCGTTGAAGTTTGTGTCGATGACGATGATACCGACGAAGATGACGATTATGATGACGATTTTTATGATTGTGTTGATATTGAGGAGGACGGAGGAGAGATTGATCTCGACATTTCTAAGATCGTTGACATTTCTCTTCGGGAGAAATTAGTCGAAAGTTATCTTTTAATTGAAAAGATTAACGCTTTTAGTCTCTCTCCTCCTATTCCGATTTCTCCTCCTATTCCGATTTCTCCTATAATTTGCCCCTCCTCTACTATCCCCGTTGTGGATATTGATTTGTCTTTAGAGGAGGCGGATTTGCTTAGTTTTTCGGATAACTCGATAACACGGGGTATCGAGAGTGACCGTGATTCAGGGGAGGACACTACGTCTATTGATGATTTACCCCTTGATGACTCGATGATTCTTTCCGAGTATGAGTCATTTACTTTTGATGATGAGCCCGTGATGGCTGAAGTTAATGTTTTTGATGAAATTAACACAAGTGAACTTTCTTACCCGGGTATAGGTGAAAATGTTGTTTCAGATGAAGAGGAAGATACCTTCACATTTACTACCCGATCATTTTTACCATTTGTCACCTATCCTGAGGTTTTACCCGTATCTTACTCCACGGGGAGTGAAGATAAAGTTTTTAATCCGGGTATTTTTGACAAGGATGCTTTTAATGACAAGAGTTCAAAAGAGTTAGCTCCATCTAAAGCTCTTTTGACTCTTGATGTTTTTGACCCTCTCCACCCACCCTTAATGAACTTTAATGAAGCATTTTCGGGGTTCACATTTTAAATCCTTGAAAATCTTTTTCTAATAGTTTTTTGATCCGCGAACTCATAAATGCTTTGGTTATCTTTAATCACCAAGTTTGGGGAGGTTTGTCACTTTTGGATTTTCTTCACCTTTGCTATTAATCCTCCTTAAGAACCTAGTTTGGAGAATGAGAGTCAAGCGAAGGGGACTATATATAAACAAAGCGCTTCGTGGGAGGACACCCATGTTATCTTTTATCCTTTTATTTTTTTTTTATTTTTTATTTTCTTTGTGCTTCCCAAGGACAAATTAATTGGGGGCGAGTTTAGCTTGGTACTCGGTTAACAAAACTAAGCTCGTTTTAGTGATTTTTGAGCTAACAATGTAAAGAAGAGAGGAATCTTGTTCCTTTTTCTCTCTTGTTGGTTGTTTGTGATTTTTGTCTAGGTTTTCCGGATTTTTGGAAGCTTCATGGTTCAATGATTGTGCGAAGACAAAGCAATTCCTCAATTTTCCATCGATGGTCTCCAATCTTCTTCTCATAATTAAGGCATTCTATCCCTTGGTGTTTTATCGATACTAACATCTATTCTTTTGGCAAGCGACCATTGAATTTTTTGTTTAATGATTCCACTTTTGACCCTTATTTTTTAACTTTGAGGACAAAGTTCCATTTTAGTTGTGGGGAAGGATATCTTCGATCATTGACTGCTTTCACGCTAACTTGTTGAATCTTTTTGAATTACCTTTTTGTGAAAAGTGAGGAAATTTTAAATTTTTTGCTTACAAGATACGCTCAAAAGAAAGCTCTAGTTTGGAAAAAACACCTCTTCTTTGGTTAGTCCGTTGGTGGAGAAAATAGGAGTATTTTTGCTTGACGGGTGAAAAATGCACCTTAGTAGTTCTTTAACATACCTCTTGTAGGGCCAAGCTTTCAAAAATTCCTATTGCTTTCGGATTTTAATAATGTGAAAGAACAAGAATGTGTATAGTATTACTAAGTGTATTTGTTAAGCAAGGTTTATTTGGAAAACTAAAGCTTCATATGAATGATTTGTGTCTTTTTACTCCCACAAAGCTTTATACACACTAATCATACGTGCTCTTTTTAATTTAGCTAAGTCAACAATGTCTTTAGAAAAAGTCTTACATTTTGAAAAGAAATTATTTTAATATGAAGTAGTTTTTGGTTTCAAATTTATAAGTTGATTTTCTAAAATGAAATTTTTCCATTCATCAAAAAGATAATTATAAAAAGAATGCCAATGAAGCATTTCTAATGCAAAAGCATTATTTTTCGTGCCAATGAAGCATTCGAAAAAAATAGAATAACAAAAGCTATATGTAGTTTTTAACGGTGGCGTTAACCATTTGAGAGAAAGACTCGATGGGGTCGCAACTAAGGTTTAAAACTATGTACGTAGGATCAGTTTTCGTAGGCATTCATCTCTAGGTGAGCGCGGCCTAGGTGATGATTTGCAACTAAGGGACTTTGGTATTTAGGCTTTGTAGGAATAGGTGTTTTCGCGATAACTACAAACGTTAGCAGCGGGTGGGGGTTCGAACTAAGATCACCGGTAGTTTGTTGCGATATCCTATTAGGGAGCGAAAGGCCTAAGTAGGGGTTCGAACTAAGAACAACATTCCTATTGCAAAAAAGAAAATAATTATAGTTACATGGGGAAAATAAAAAAAAGAATGGTTAAAAATTTTCATTTTCTCAAATAATTATTATACGTTTTGTATTCGAATCTCTTTTAGCTTTGATTCGAGTTTTATCTTTGTTATTAACATTTGAAGCTCACAAGGCTTATTTTAAAGCTTCGATGAATTTAACTATGAAGATAAATTGATCTTATGGTTGAGTTAAATAAGAGTGAACATCTTAATCATTATGTTATTCTCCTGGGATTGAAATGTTCACAAGTTGTAAGTATAAGAGCTTAATCATATGGACTTATATGACAATGATCTTGGTTTTTCAGCTTTGTGAGTTAGTGAAAAGTCGAGGATGACAAATTTTCTCTTTTGTGCTCTATTAATCGGGAGTTGCCTATTTCGATGAGACTAAAGTTGCAAACTTGCAATGATGCCTATTTCACGTGTTACACATGAGGAATAAATGTGAGATAAGGGAAAGGTTTTTTTGGTTTTAAAAGGTGTGATTAATTAAAAGGTTCTAAACAAGGGCATTTTGGAAACTTCTTAGTTTACAAAGTGTACACTTCATAACATTGCGTGAGGACACGGCAATCCTTTAGTTTGGGGAATTTTGATATTTGCTTAATTGTATACTAATTTACCCGGGATTTTGCCTAATAAAAGCCAATTAAATGCCAAAAGAATAGAAAATGTGTGCTTTTATGTTCAATTGTGCAGGAAAGGATTGAAAAGACAAAAAGAAGCAAAAACGATCAAAAACCGACAAGAAACGGGAAAAAGACAAAGAGTCAAGAGCAAGAGTGAGAAATCAGCCAGAGATCACAGCCGGATCAGCCCGACACAGTCAAAGAAAGAAACAATGAAGTCAAGAGCCAAAATAAAGTCAAAAGGACCAAGAATGCCAAGTATTCAAAGATTCAAGGGCTAATTGGAAGTTTTGAAGTGTCAAGGACCAAAGTTGCAAATAAGAAGAAAGTATTTTATAAAAGAGAAGAAAGAAATAAAGACCACAAGGACTCATTCTGCCAACCTTTCTCAAACTTGTTTTTACACTATAATTGGGCGGAATGAAAGACAAGGACTAATTGTGCCAACACTCCAAAGATTTATTCAAACAATACCCGGCTAACTCGCTACTCCCTAACTAACCTAACAAACTTTCCCGCCTTTTTCCACCACAAACCCAACTTCGCCAATTCCACACCCCGCTCCCTTTCTCTTCTCTACCTTATATAATCCCCTCTTCCACATCTCCCAGCACACGTGGCAACACCTAATTGGTGCGAACACCTCATCAAGAGGATCAAACGGCCAAAAACAAGCTAAAAATGATCTACGGTTGTGATTAAATGGAAGCTTCACGAATTCTTCACTCTCCTTCTCCCATCCTCTATAAATAGAAGAGAAATAGTTCATTTTAGAGTTAGTTAGTTTTTCGTTTTTCAGTTTTTAATATTTTTTTTACCTTTTAAGCATTTTTTTAAGCATTTTTTAAATTCAGCTTCAATTGCTTGTACCTTTGTGATTTCTACTTGTACCTCATCAATTTGAGCAATACATTCAGTATTCAAGTGAATTTTGTCCTTCGATTTCCATTTCAAGTAAATTTTACCTCATAAGTTCTTAATAAGCTGTTTTGAGCTTATTCATGATAATAAGCTCAAATTCAATTTAAAATTCTGTTTTAGTCATTCATTTACTTTTTACAATCAATTTACATTCTATCATTTCCATTTGAGCTTATTTGATCAAGTGTTGGAAGTTTTATGAGGTAATAAGCTGGACAGCTTATTGTGCTTTTGGCTTATTGGTTTAGAGGCTTTGGAAGCCAATAGGAACATTTGAGCTTCTACTCTTGGAAAGCTTGAATGTGAAGATTCTTCAATTTCCAGGTTTTAATTTGTACATTTCATTTTTAGATTAAATTTAGCTTAAAACAATCAGCTTATTTCTTTGCTCTTGCTTGTGTCAATTGTGTTTAGATCTGTTTAGATTAGCCTAGTGATGTTAATGCATTGAGCTGATTTAGTTTTAGTGCATTAAGAACCTAAATTCTCTAATTCTGGCATTTATAGTAGTATAAACCTAAGAGAGAAACTAGTATAAAAATCCTAATAAGCTAGTAATTTTTCAGCTTAAATAGCTTTATTAGGTAATTCTAAGTGAAAGTAGATAAAAAGTTTTGGAAGTTTTATCTTTAAGAAATGTTTTAAGCTCAATTTAGTTTTGGACAGTTTTAATAAGGAGTGTTTGGATTATGCTTTATTTGACTCTTAAAGTCAACATCACCTTGTCAAACCTTATCATTTAGTTGTGTTAGGTTAGTTTAGCAAGTGTTAAGCAGGATTTAAAGGTTAGAATCTAGTTTTACAAAATTTAGAGCTTAAAAGACCTTGCCAGCACCAGGGCAGTTTACTTGTTTAAATAGTAAGTCTAGTGTTTAAGAGATTCAAGGCATTTTAAGAGTATAAATTTGTTGATTCAAGTTTAGTTTAACTTAGGAAGTAGGATTAAAAAGTTTTTACCTCAAGTTTTAGACTGCATTAGTGCTTAGGTCATTTGCATCAGCAAACATTACATAACAGCAAAAAGTAGTTTTGGATTCTTCACTTTCTGAATTTTCTTCATTTTTTTTTATAAGGAACTTTGGAAAACCTTTTATCTAGGATTGTTCAAAGTATAAAGGAGAGCTTATTTCCAAAAATTCAGATTCTGAGAGTTAGTATTAAGCAACTTAGCTTATTAGAAAAAGCTCTACATAGTCTTAAACAAAACTTACAAATTTTCAGCTAAATTTTCTTGCTAAACTTGTTAATACCTAGCTGTTTTTAGTTTAGATTTCCTTAGTGTACATTTTAAGCTACAATAAGCTTCCTTTGCTTTTCATTTTCATTTAGTATTAAGCTAGTTACAAGCCAAGATCTAGAAAAGCTTTTTAAGCCTATGTTTCTGTGACAGCAAACTAAGTGCTTATTTTTCAGCTTATTGAGTTGATTAAAGTCCAAAGTGCTTTTACTAAAGTTGTTAGGAATAAGCTGGTTGTCAACTTTGTAGTTTTAAGTTTTTTCTGAAAACCACTTTTTCAATAAGCAAAATAAGCCACATTCGTAGGGTCTAGTTGGTACTTTTCTTAAAGATCAGGGGTGCCCGTTTTCTCTTTAGTGTAAAATTTTCAATATTCGCCCGCCTACCCTGTAGTTTACTATCTTTCAATTTCTACCCTGTCTTTCTTAGAATAATAAAATAGTTTTATATTTTTAATAATTAGTTTTATAAAATTAGGTTTAGACTTTAATCAAACAAATTAGGGTTCAATTGAGTCATAAAAATTAGGGCTTTTTGTCCTATTTGATTTCTGCACTCTTTTAGCTTTTAAAAACCATTTTTCTATATTTTTCTCATTTAATTTGTATTTTCTAGGAATTAAAATAGATTTTAGAGGTTACTTTTTCTTAGATGAATCATAAAAAATAGAAAAATAGTTGAAAAATTTTGATTCTTTTTGCATTAATTTTCATTTTAAATCTAGTATTTTTGAAAAATAAAAGAAAAATTTTAGTGTTAATTTTTAGAAAAAGTTTATTTTTGATAAATCATTAAATCTTAGAAAATTCATAAAAAATTCAAAAATACATAAAAAATTCTAATTCTTTTTCCTAAAATTTTCATTCTAAATTTGTGATTTTTAGGTATAAAATTTGATAAAGGTCGTGCTTTAGATTTTAAATTTCAGTATTAGCTTGCGTTTAATACGTTTTGTGCATTTAATTTTCGTGCTAGTTGATTGTTTTTCAATTCTTGCTATTAAATTTGTAGTGTAATCAACAAATCAAATATCCTTTACTATTCTAAACTCGAATCCGAATTATTCTTAAATTCTCAATTCACGATTTCGTTGTGAGATTTTTACCTTATATTTCTCTTGGTTGAGAAGTATTTTGGAAAGAATTCTTACGAGATTAATAATATAATACGTATATAAATTTGACTACACCAGATATAATGTAACATTAAAGAGCATTTATCATGATTTGACTAATTTTGGTTACATCATTAATACACATTAATGTATAGATTACCAACAATTCAATATGGGATGATTATGACATTAATAACATGTCACAATATTACAAGAGATGCATGAGAACTGAGTGGTGAGCCACTCACCTTTCATTTCTCTTTTTCCACTGCCTCACGCGCAGGGGCGGATCTACAACCACAACAAGGTATGCACGTGCATACCCTGTGATTCCTCGTCGTAGTGTAAAAAAATTTGAGTTTTGAAGTTTTGTTAATGGATTTACGAAGAGTGCATACCCAGTTAAAAAGAGGTGCATACCCTGAAGAATACCATCGTTCAGTTCTTCAAATGATCTAAACATTAGGACCGATGTCTTAAGAAGTAAGAACTGAAATAGAAGGTTTTTCGCTAGTATAGTGTACCTTACCTGTCTTTGATAAAGGAGAAGAGACAAGCAATAAGCATCAATAAAACCAGGCCCATTTAGATATAATGAGACCCACTTATTATATCATCAAGGCACAACCCACATAAATTTACAATTTACATTTTACACCCGTCTTATTAGCAACTGTTATTTCTTGGACCTTTTTTTATTATTGTTTCGCAAAGAGTTTTGCTATATCCACAAAATTTATACAAACAAATATCCATAAATATGATTTGGCTATGTATGATTGGTGGAATAAAAAAGAACGGAGAGAAATTGTAGCAAAAGCTTTTATGGATGTAGCAAACCTCTTTGGGAAAATGTGTTATTCACAATTTAATTAGTTCTATTCAATGTTTACAAATCTTTTTTTTCCCGTATAATCTAAAAGAATTAAGACTTCAAATACTATATTGACCTTACTTAGTTAGTTAGTTTCCAATATTTTTTTCCATCATATATACGTGTCAAGAACTTTGCTTTAGATACTTGTAGTTTGTTAATTAACGACTTTAAATTAGCATGTCATCTTTTGTTATAATGACATTGTTGTTATGTGTTTTGTGTAACCTTCAACAATTGACATTGACAAGTGTCCGTTCGTCATTCGAGATGACAACAACATCACACGACTTCGAGTTTAACTAATTGGGATTGAAATGTGGATCGAGATCCGGATGAATATGTAAAAAAGAAAAAAATTAGAAAAAATAAGTCATTCTAGAAACATCAATTTTATAAACAACATTATACAAGCTGAATCAATGTTTGATCACTCGGTTCTTTTAAAAAATTTTGACCCGACCCGATAAAAAAGCCGACCCAAACAACCGAACTATCACTCAGTATATTTAACTAGTGCATACCCTCTGCCAAATTTTTAGATCCGCCACTGCTCATGCATGAGGGTGTTTGTGTGTTTTGGTGTTGGCCCGTGAGGTGAGCCTCACTCGGTAAGGCTTCACCCTCTAAGGCTAAATGGAGTGTTCACCTCGAAGAGAAGAGCCAGTCAATTAACAGTTCTGTATCATGCGATGTCGGCGAAGCACTCTATCGTGTGACGATAGGTGTATACTTGTGTTGTGTATGATTATGTAGAGAATCATAAACAGTTAACAACTGGCTGTGCTCTCGAGAAACAACTATCTATTAACTTCATGTTGTTTTCACTTACGTCTTTATCAAGGGTAGTCTCTGCGCTAGGGATCATTGTAAATCAAAGTTTTCATGACGCTGTCTATTAGGCAGTTGAGTCTTAATATATACTCGTGATACAGGATCAAGGAGGGTGAGATAGGTGGACAGATACAGATCAATATCTTCTTTCAAACATCTGCTCACTCACGTTCAGTCTAGAGCTCGATCTCGTGTATCTTTACATAGATATTAACTTACTTAGAGCATAACAGTCATCACCTGATAGGTGAGAAACAGACTCGCTGAGGCACTACACATTCACCGGGGATACATAGAGAAGCTAGCGTAAGATGGTGTGTGGTGTGATTTGAGACATAGCTTGCTTCTGATGCGGTCAGATGAGAGTGTGTAGAAAGGTAATCGCATTGGCGACACACACATACACACATCATAGATTAGTACTACATTGAGAGGAGACTGAGTAATAACTACATTATTATCACACATTACTGCGACAGACAGTGACTCGCGGCGTGATCTTTTTGCGTGATCTTATATAAGTGTGACAATCATTCGCAAGATGGAGTTTTCTCTTGAAACGAGTGTTGTCTGATATACATGGGAGGGTACTCCATGTTCTATAGTCTTATGTTGATCACATGACATTATGTCTAGTAGTTGTGAGGTATCGTGGCTATTGTATATATTGTACATTACAGTCATGCTGGTTCTGGGAGAATGTTATGGTGGGTTGGTTAGTTTGACAGACGTCAGTAGTGTATTTTGGTAGGGTTATTGAGAGGGAATAACTCAGTATGACAGTGGAATGAGATGAGAGGGGATGGTTGGAGTTGAGGACAACTGATTAGATTAGGGTGTTAGTTTAAGTTGATAGTGGTGGGTGTAGGGGAAGATGGTATGTGTGGTTTAAGGTGAATTGAATGGTAGATAGGTAGTAATGATGGTTGGTATGGTGTAGATGATTGGCGTGATGATTAATGGGTGATTAATGTATGGAGAGAGGAAAAAGTTTTATTTATAATTTATGTTGGTTTATGGGGTGGGTCGATTGTGGTGTATTGGTGGTTGGTGTTGTTGGGTGGTGGTTGGGGTTGGAGAGTGTGGGGTGGTTGGAGATTTGGATTGTTGTGTAGGTGATGTGTTGAGTTTGTATGGGGTGTGGATTAGTGGATTGGGTGAGTTAGGGGGGGATGAGTAGGTTGTGTGTGGGGGGGGTGTGGTGGTAGGGGGTGGGGGATCTGAGGGAGTTGTAGTGTGTTATTTGGGGTTGGGTGGTGAGAGAGTGGGGGTGTTGGGGGGTTGGTTTGGGTTGGTGAGTGTGAGGAGGTTTGGTGGTTGGGGGTTTGGAGTGTGTGGTGGGGTTTGTTGGGGGGTTTGTTGTGAGGGGTGTAGGAGTGTGTTTTGGTGTTGGGGTGTATTTTAGTAGGTTGTGGTGAGGGGGGGTGGGGTGAGGGAGGGTTGGGGTTTTGTTGTGGTATGGGGGTGGTGGGGTTTGTGGTGGTGTTGGTGGGGGTTTTTGTTGTGTTGTGGGTGAGTTAGGGGGGGGTAGTGGTGTATGGGTTGTGGGGTTGGTGGGTGTGGGATGTGTGGTGGGTTTGGGGGGTGAGGGGGGGGTTGGTGAGGTGGGGGGTTGAGTGGATTGTTTTAGTTGAGAAGTTTGGAATGGGAGAGGGGATTGAGTGGGGGAATTGGTTATGAGGGAGAGTGAGTGTTGGGGGGGTTGTTAGTAGTTTTTTGTTAGTAGGATGGAGGGTTAGGGTGGTTGTGTGTTAATATATATAGATGTAGGTGAGAGATTGGAAAGGGGAGTAAGGGAGTAGGGGTTTTGGGATAGAGGGGGGGTTTTTGGGGGACATGGACCACGGGTGGGTTGTGCTGTGGAGGAGATTTTGTGAGTGGAGTTTGTTTTGTGGGAGTTAATAGAGTAATATATATCTCTATTCTTATCTCTCTATCTAATCTATTGAGAGCTGAGGTGGAGTTTGTGATGTAGGTATTTTTTTAATTGTTGAGGGGTATGGAGTGAATAAAGATGAGTTTGGTGAGTATGGTAGGGATTTTGAATGTTTTATTTAGAGATTGTGTGGCGGTAGTGGTAAAGAGTGAGTTTGTTTATTATAATGTAGTATGGTTGTTATGATTATGATTATAGTAGGCACAAAATAAGCTTCTCTACCCTATTGTGGAGTAGTTATGTAAGGGGGATTTTGGGTTATTAATTATATTTTGTTATATTCTGAAATTACTGATTGGGTAAGGTTGGAATTTTTTCATTGTTTGTGATGATGAGAGATCGAGTAGTTCTATATATGATCTTTACTTACTAATTTTGTTTGTAAGTATGTGGGAGGATTTTTTGGTTCATATATATTGGTGAGGAGTATGGTGTGTTAATGGTGGGGTAATTAAGAAAAATAATTTTTGTAAGAATACGGACTAATATAGTTTTTAAGTTTGGTTTATTTTTGTATTTTGAGGTGATGTTTGGGGGTAATTTAGGGGTGATATTGTTTTATTGGGGGTGTGATGTAAATTTGTTTTGTGGTATTAGTTTTTGAGTAGAATATTTTTGGGAAGGAAATGTTGTGGGATTGCATACAGAGTTATCTACAGGTTGAGGAGATTGAGGTTAGTAATTCAGATCTCTGAGGATAACTCGCAGAGCATTGACATCAACACACAAGGTTTGGTGACTCGTGTCTATTAGACATGTGAAATGAGTGTAGCAGGTGCACACATCTCAGGTGGAACAAATTCTTTGTGGAGCGTCAACACAAAAACATGAATTATAACATGCATATATGAGAACGGCACGCATAGGTATCATTCAGAAGTGATATGGTGGATAAGTAAGACAAGATGGCGATTATATTGGTGAGTAAGTTCTAGATAATCAAATTAGAAGATATAGAATTAGTAGATCTCCATATTGTATGCTCTGAGGAGGGTAGAAGTCCTCTGTTACCTTATCAGATTTTATGATACGCCACTGGTTTGAAATTATTAGAGGTTGTGAGGATATTGTTATGGATATGCTCCCAGAGGCGAGATTTGTAGAGGGGGCTTATTAGCGATTCTCAGTATTTTGTTATCTATATTTTATATCTCATTTAGGCACTAAGGTTTTACTGACACTCACTGCTTTTAGGAGGATATCACTGGCTATTTCAGAGTTGAGTATAGATAGAGTTATATGTGATGTAGGATAGTCACGATGATTTCTGAGTTTAGGTAGTTAGTTTAAGTTAATTACGGGATTATACATCACATGTCTTCAATTGTCTGAGGATCTACATTCATGTGGATTGTGTGGTTTGTAAGAGATTCTGGTATAACATAGAATTTTCAGGAGTCATTGTTTATGGGGTGGGTATGTAGTGTGAGGGGCAGAAGACTTGAGGAGTCGCTGGTTTGTTGTAATGCTGTGTGTCTGATGGTGGGGGTGGATTTGCAGAAGTAGAGGCGGAGGAGCGGGGGGTAGAGGAGGGAGACGGGGGGGAATAGGAGGGGGGGGTGGGGGGGGGATAGGGGGGGGGGGGGGGGGGGGGGTTGTGTAAGTGGGGGGGATGTGGTGTGGTGTTGTTGTGGGGAGGGGGGGGGGGTGGTGGGGGGGGGGGGAGTTAGGGGGGGGGGGGAGGGGGATGGGGTGGGTGGTGTGGGTGGGGATAGGGGGGGTGGGGGGGGGGGGGGGGGGGGAGTAGGGGGGGGTCTAGGGGGGGGGGAGGGTGGGGAGGGAGGAGAAGAAGGGAGGGGGAGGCGGGGTGGCAGGGGGGGAGGGAAGGGGGGGGGGGTGGGAGGTGGGGGGGGTGGGGGGTGGGTTGGGAGTGTGGGGGGTGATAAGGGTTTAGTGAGGGGCGGATTGGGGGGTTGTGGGTTGGGTGGGGGGAGGGAGGGGGTGGATGGGGGGGGTGGTGGGGGGGGGGTTTGGGAGCGCTAATGCCGGTGGGCAGGGGGGTGTGGGGAGTTGGGGTGTGGGGTCGGGGGCGGGGGTGGAGCGGGGGGGGGGGGAGGACGTGGGGGGAGGGGGGTGGGGGGTGGGGGTGGGGGCGGCGGAGGGAAGTGGGGTGGGGTGGGGTGTGGGGTGTGGGGGGCGGGGGTCTGGGGGGACGGGGGGGTTGGTTGGGTAGGATGGATGGCGGCGGTGGGTGGGTGTGGTGGGGGGTAGGTGGGGTGTTGGGTGGGTATTGGTGGGGGGTGTGTGTGGGTTGGGGGGGTGGTGTTGTGTGGGATGCGGTGGGGTTGGGTGGGGGGGGGGGGGGGGAGTGGGGAGGGCTGGAGGGGGTGTAGGGGGGGGGGTGGGAGGGGTGGGGGGGGGGGGTGGTTGTGGTTGGGGGGAGGTTTGGTTGGGTTATGGTCGGGGGTTGGGGTGTGGGTGGGGGGTGGTTGGGTGTTGGGAGGGTGTTGGTGGGTGGGGGTGGGGGGGTTATGTGAGGGTGGATGTTAGGGGTGTGGGGGGCGGGGGGTGGGTGGGGACTGGTTGGCGAAGTAATACCCCGTCGATTAGTGTGATAAGGTCCCTTAGTTTGTAAGTCTTCAGTAAATAACTTAATACTGGTTCAAAAGAGTTAAATCAGTTGAAACATACTATAAATCTTTTTGACGCAAAGTTAGTCTGGTATTGGTAAATTTAATTCCTTGTAGGTTACCATTAGTGCTGGTTGCGGGAAAATTGATTTTTGCTGTTTAAACACTATTTAAATGTTACCGTTACAGATTTTTACGGCGCTATTGTCGTTAACAGAGAAGCTATATATAGATAATGTTTGATTTCTCTTTCATACTTATCTGTTTATTGGTATCTCCTTTTCGCAAAGTAAAAATCTTCTTTATTTTTAAAAATAATATAGTCAATTGTCCTGCTACCAGCATCTACAACCTCACTCGTACCTAAACCCAGTAAATTTTTAGTTCAAGTCACTACCATTTATTACTACTTTCGATTCATGGCTCAATTAAAATACTGCGACAAACACAATCAAGTGGGGTTCTTACGCAAGCCTGATGAAAGTGCAGGGTTTGAAGAGATAGTGGATTTTCTAAGAGGTTCCAACCTCAGGCATGCCTTAACTTCTAATCCTACTATCTATGATTCCCTAGTCAAACAGTTTTGGCAGACTGCTACTGCCAAAACTCTTGCTGATGGGACTCTAGAATTACACGCAACTATTGATACCATTGAGTATACAATCACTGAGGCATCTATTAGAAATAAGCTTCAATTAGCAAATGCTTCAGGGATTTCAATGTTGCCAAACAATGAGATTTTTGAGGGGATGGGGCCATATAGGGTATCCTACTGATGGATCTTTTACCTTTTGGAAAAGCTTTTTCACACCCCAATGGAGATTTTTAGTCCACCATATTTTGCATTGTATAAGCTCTAAGAGTGGTGGATGGGATCAATTTGATAGCAATATTGATACTGCTTTGATTTGTCTTTCCACTGGCAGAGTTTATAATTTTTCAAAACTAATTTTTGATGGCATGATGGCAAACTTGAAAAGCAAAACAAAGTTTTTGATGTATCCTCATTTTCTGCAACTGATTTTGGAAATTCAAACGGAAAACAAACACCCTTATCTGGTTGTGACCCTGACCAAAAATATTCTTAGGAATATGAAAAGGGGTTTTAGAGGGGCACCAAGACCTTTGTTGCCTGCTATGTTGCTTGTTGCTACTACTAATCCAAGGGCAGGTCAAGAACACCTTGATGTGGCTCAATCTCAACCATCATCATCCACAATTCCAGTACCATCTACATCCTTACCACCAGTACAATCTCCACCACCTATACCTACACCTATCCCTGAAACTGACCCTAAACCTATGGAGCACACTTTTGAGGAACCATCCCCTGCACACTAACACTTCTCACCACCACAAGAGCCTGCCCAAGAACAGATGCCTGTAGATGATTTGCTTCAATTAGTTCCTCAGTTGATGACAAGAGTTGATAGTCTGGAAAAGGATCTCAAGCAAACCAAGCTGACAATGGGGAGTGCTATTGTGAAGTTGGTCAAGAAGGTGAAGAAGCTGGAAGGTATTTTGAAGAGGAGAAATGTGGTCTTATCAGACTCTGAAGAGGAAGAACCTGAGGATCAGGGGAGGAAAAGTCATGATGATCCTCTAGTTTCTTTGGTACAAGCGCTGGTTACTCCTTTTAAGACTACTGTCAATGCTTCAGGGGAGGAACAAGTTGAAGACATAAGCCCTAATACATTAGAAGTAGCTAAAACTCTCTCCAGGGTTGCTTCTCAAAAGCCAAAGTCAATAGACAAGGGAAGGAGGTATAAGAGAAGGAAAGAGACTAAGGGAAATAAGGTTGTCACTAGCTTGGATTTTCAAGAAGGAGTTAATACTGCTGAAAGAGTTAATACTGGCAGTATTAAACTTAGTACTGTTAGTGGCAAAGTTAGTACTGTTAGTGAACAAGTTAGTACTAACAGTATTAAAAAGTCTATTCCTTCCCCTGATAAAGACCAAAGAGAAGGAAAAAACAAATTCTACAGGAGGAAGCTAGTCTAGCTGAAGCTATCAGATTGGATACTTTAGAGAAAGAAGAAGAGGCTAAACAAGTACACTTGGATTCTCTCTTAGCACAAAGAATTGCAGAAGAAGAAGAATTAAATGAGCAACAAAAGCAACGAAGAGCTCAAGTTCAATTTGAAGCTCAGCATTACACAGATGAAGATTGGGATCTTATTAGAGCAAAGATTGAAGCTAATGCAGAGTTGTCAAAGTATGTGCTAGGAAGTGGCTTACAAGGAGAAGACTTTG
>BQNB010006517.1:0-22889 GCA_026074375.1 Tanacetum coccineum | reverse complement strand
TCTTATCTACTTGAGATGATGATGTGGGGGCTAACTGTTCGGTTCTTTTTATCCTGTGACTATATCTACTAGGGATCTTCACCAGCACAACATTCTATGCTTGCTCCACTATTTCACGTCAAAACATTTTTACAGTAGTACCATTTTGGATTAATTTTTTTTTTATAATTACTAATCATAACTAAAGCTAAACAATATCTGATAAGTATATATACATTTTTGTGTAAATATTTTCTTGCTGTGTGCTTAGTGAACCATAATAAGTCCCCAATCGACATTCATTTGAGTTTATCTCAAAGAAGCATTATTTTAGACCACTAGCGGCCTAGCAGCATGTGAGCGTCTGCGTCAAATGATGTAAAATGTAGCATTATGTAGTGTAACTGTATGACCGCCTTTTTTTTAGTAAAAATTTTAAATTGCAAATAGGAAGTAAAACTAATAACTGTCACTTTGTGGTACTTCTTTTGGGAGGTGGAAGCTGCAGTACGTTCCCTACCAATACCATGGCAAGCCTATCACAATTTTCTTTCAGATGTTACATTGCAAATGACCCTCTAGTTTTAAACACGTGTCCCTGAGGGCAACATTCTCTTTTTTTAGTACATACAGGACAATCTATCAATACGATAATGTTTTATAAAACTAGGGTGCTACTATTCGTACCTCCGACCTATTATAAAGTAAAAAAAAGGTATAGAAAAGTATAAAAAAAAAATGTTATTTTGTCTCCTAATTTACAGTGCAACACATTTTTTTTTCTGTTGTGTATTTTTTGTCAGTTTCATACTTTTGACTTGTTAAACTTTATAATTTTTATTTCGCACTTTCAGGTTCACAGTTATATAATACAAACAAAATTATAAAAATTTAAAAAAAATAAAAAACCGTAAAAATAAGGAGGGGTACGAATGACTTTTTAGGGGAGGTAAGTAAAACATAGCCCATAAAACTAATGTAACCCAAGTATATTTATAGAAGTATACGACAAGAAGTACCATTTTATGATACTTGGAGGACTAAATGTGTAACTATTTTATAGTTTAGAAAAGTTGTTAGAAAGCGGTTATAGGGACTTTCCCGCTCTTTTCTTTAGCTTAAATACTCGTTCATTTCACTTGTAATATGTAATAATTTCATAATTTTTCCTTCAATAATAATAATTCCGCATGGTATCAGAGCTATGGAGCTTGAACCCTAAATTCATAAAAATCCCCAAATTGATTCGATTCATGTTTATGAATCTTTAATCAAATTGATCAATCTTCACTGATTTATGTGGGTGATTCGATCTCAATTACTATTTGTAGTAATCAGTCATCATTCATTCTACATTTTTGACATTGAAGCTTTGTGGCGTCATCAATGACGATTCCTTCATCTTCTCATCCAAACCAGAATAATAACCAAAATAACAACCAAAACCAGAACAATAACCAAAATCAAAACCAAATTGTCAATGATCCTTTGTATCTTTCAAGTTCTGATCATCCAGGAATGGTTTTAACCAATACACCTTTCAATGGCAGTAATTTTCATGGGTGGAATAAAAATGTAAAGATGGCATTGGGTGCAAAATTGAAATTAGGGTTCATTGATGGTTCTACTAAAGCAGTTTTACTTTTACATTCGGTTTACAACTATACATATACATTGTTCAAAAAAACAATGGGCGGATAGCAAAAACAAGTGGTTAAAATGGAAAATGTGTTAACTTTTAATATGTGTAACGGTGGATTCAACGTGACAGATTAGTCGGCTAAATTATCAAAAAATTAAGGTTCCCCTAAAAATGTCAATAGTAAAAGGATTTTATTATTTGATTTTTATCTATAAGAAAATGATTCATTAGGTAGCACTTTTTAATCTATGATGAAGGTCATATGCAAGAATGTTATGAGTATGTCTATTGTTTTGAAATTTGATATGGTGTGAGTCTCAAGAATAATGAGAGTTTGAGTGTCTTCTTTCTTGTAGATATGGTTTGAGAGAAAGATTCGTAAATGAAAATTATTGTGGCCAAATCACATAGATTGTGGTCATGCACTTATGTTTACGTGATCGTTTTGATATGGATCATAATAAAAGTCAAAAGAAGCATGGGAAGTCAAATGACCAAGAACAAGCTTAACATAATTTCCCACCGAAAAGAGATTTCAAGTCATTTTCATTTTCACTGTATATGTTATATGTTAGTAGCAATACTTAGGAGGGTTAAATATGAATTAGACAATAATAAGGGGTTGGATTGTATTTAGTTTAAATAGAGTTTAAGATTATACTTAGATTAAGAAACTAGTTGCTTGACTTGCAAGCCAAGCATGTAATAGTCATATAGAATTTGTATTCTATATGGATTGTACCCCCTCATCCCTATAAATAGAGATGAGGGGGGATGCTAATTTGTGCATTTTTCCTTGCTCATTCATTAATTAATACAATGTAGCGCTTGGGGTCACGTGTGTGTTTTCTTTGAGTCTATATTCTGCGCTAGCTTTCAAGGTTTGTTTGACTTATTTTCAACAAGTGGTATCAGAGCCATGTTACGTTGGTTTCTTGAAGCTAGGTTGATACAAAGGTGTACAATCCCATCAAGTAATATATTCTCTTTTTGGTTCGTCGATTCCTGCACGGCAGTAGGAGAATTGACGTTGTGGATTCGTTAACCGTTGGATCGTTGTGAAATTCAAATCGCAGGTCGAAGACACATAGATCTAGAATCTAACCAAATGGATCTTGATGTAGTGTAATAAACGGGATAACAAATTGAATTTGTTGATTCAAACGAATAACAGAATCAATCTTCTAATTATCGTTGATTCGAAAGGAATACGTAGTTATGCAAAATTCTTGACAAAACTGCCAAAAATAAACTTCTCATATATTTTGGAACTGAATAGCCAGATGCATAGTACAATAGTTAAATAGGAAAATGAAACTAAAACGGGCCCTAAAAGACAAACAGGCCAAAAGTTATGCCAAAAATAAATGTTCAAAATTCTAAAAAAAACACGAAAATGTAAATAAATCCTAAAATATAATGATTCAAGGCTCAAAACTTTCGTAACCCAACTATGTTTGGTTTCCACAGCGTTCTCCTCGTTCCAAGCTTCGAAACGGTTGGTCTTGGGCCTGAAACGGATTATCTGAGCCCAAGTTATGAGCTTTTAAATAAAGGGTCTTTCTTCACACGATCTTGGGCCTCCAGAAATATAATGGCCCATTCTTCAATACTTGGGCCTGCATCACTAAGTGTTAGCATGGACACTTGCTGGAATGACATCATTATTGTAGATCAGAGTTTGTTGAACATTTTTGTTCGTGTTCTTGATTTGGTGACGTGGGATCTAAGCTGAATGAAAATGATCATCTATTGTTGATTTCATGATTGCATAAGGTACGCATTCACGTGTTTATTATTGTTGCATGATAAATTAGTTTAACTGTATATGGTTCATAGGAGGAAAGCTGTTAAAAATGAATTTTGTAAAAGTCTCTCACTGTATGATTTATCTGGTAAATCGATCAATGCCTTTATTGGTTATGGTCAGAGTTTTAAAATTCACTCCATGTTACACATGTGGTTTTCCAACAAGGTATTGGGAAGAGAGAAGTGTCAACGTAACTTTGCTTGAAACCTAACTTGAGGAGAACAATAGTAAGCTTTTCAAACCATTGTCTACTTGCTTGTTTTAGCTTGTTTTAGGCCATAAAGGGATTTTGTTAATTTGCAAACAATGTTAGGTGGCAGAGTCTTGTTACAGCCCTGAGGAACAGTCATGTTGACTCCCTCATGTAGATCACCATAGAGAAAGACATTATTGATGTCTAGTTGCTTAATGAACCAACCGTGATGGATTGAAACAACAAAATGGTTCTAATTGTGACCATTTTAGCAACATGTACAAAGGTATCTTTGAAGTATATTACTTCCTTTTGGTGAAATCCTTTTGCCACTAGTCTGACCTTGTATATGTAAGTTTAGAATAAATGCCTTGTTTGTCTAATACATTCCAAAACAATATGTAGTGTACAAAAGATTATTCTAGAGGCATAAATGATGGGCTAAGCCTAATAACTATTAAATCCTACAAGGAGGATAATATATCGACTAACACTCCCTCACAATTGGAGCAAGAGGTGACCGAACACTCAAACTGGTACAAAACTCCTCAAACTATGCCGATGGTAACCCTTTCGTGAAAAGGTCAGCTTACTGATAATGTGAAGGCACATGAAGAATGCGAACCTGACCTCGAGTAACCATATCACGAACGAAGTAAATATCAATCTATATGCTTCGTCTGTGTTGCTGCACTGGATAACAGTCAAATAAATAGCACCAACATTATCACAATATACAAGGATAGCAAACGATAATGAGAAATGTAATTCTCAAAGAAGATTACGAATCCAAGCCGTGTCTGCAACAACATTAGCAATACCCTTATACTCAGCCTCAACACTAGAACGTGAAATAGCATGCTAATGTTTAGAGGACTAAGACAGGAGATTGTCTTCTAAAAACACACAATTGCATAAGAGATATTCGGGCGAGTAAAAGAAAGATACTATAGACCACTTGCAAGACTACGTTAAAGTGTAAGATCCGAAATTGGATCTCATCAGGACCAAGTTTGGATTCCGTGTCAACTAGAGTCCGAGTGGGATTACAATTAACCATATGTGCCTGCTCCAAAAGCTCCATAGCATACTTCCTCTAAGAGAGGAACATACCTGTAGAATCATGGGTAACAAATATCCCCAAAAAATAATTAAGAGGTCCCAAATCAGTCGTATCAAATTCTAGATGTAAAGAAGAAATAATGCGCCAAAATAAAGCGGCAGAGGAGGCTATGAGAACAATATCATCAACATAGAAAAATAAATATGCAACCTCAGTCTCATGCTGATAAATAAACAACGACGAATCACATCGACTAGAAGAGAAACTAACTCAAATAGCGTAACCAGCAAATCGTTGAAACCAAGCATGCGATGCTTGTTTCAAACCAAATAATGACCTTTACAAATGACAAACATGTTGGGGAAATTGAGGATCAACAAAACCTGATGGCTAATACATATAAATAGTTTTCGATAAATCACCGTTAAGAAAAAGATTCTTAATGTCAAGCTGATGAACTAGCCAATCACGCAATAAAGCAAGGCTAAGAACTTTACGAATGGTGGTCGGTTTAACAAGTGTACTAAACGTGTCACCACAATCAACACCAATCTGCTAAATACCCCTGTTAGCAACAAAATGAGCCTTATACCGGCTTACAGATCCATCTGCATGATACTTATGTCTAAACAACCACATTGACCGAACCACACTTTGTGTCACATAAGTATTTGAAGCCATTTTTGGTTTATAAATATAGTATACACAAGGATACCTGGTTTTAGCCAACACAACCTAGTTCCAGAATGTTACTTACTTTTAGCCAATGATTGCAACACTCTTTGAATTATTTGAAGCCACTATGTGTCACACAATTATGCGAAATCCAAGAAAAAGAAGAATTAGGGCTGTAGAAGGGGTTAAGAAATATTATACATGAGATTTAGGGAAGGGTAAGGTTACAAGATTTATAAGTTTAGAATAATTGCCTTGTTTGTCTAATACATTCCAAAACAATATATAGTGTACAAAAGATTAGTCTAGATACATAAATGATAGGCTAAGCCTAATTAACTAAAAAGCCCACAAGGAAGATAATATATCGACTAACAGTATCTTTCAATGCTGCCATTAGCATTTAGTTTGATTATGTATACCCATTTGCATCCTATGGTATTTTGCCATATGATAAGGCTGTGAAGATCCAAGTGTTGTTTTGTTCCAGTGTTGGGATTTCCTTGTCCATGGCTTCTACCTATTTAACATCTTTATAGGCTTGAGTAAATGAGTGTGGTTCCTTAAAATTATCAACATTATGATTGAAATGTAGTTAATTCGTGTAGTTGATGTAGTTTGATTGATGATATTTTTTAGTTCCAGTGTTATAAGTGATTTAGGGAGAGCATATCGATAGTCTTTTAGTGTAGTGTGGAGTTGTTTGTTTCTTGTAAATACTCTTATATGTATTGGAGGTGGAGATGGAGGTGGTAGAGTTGGAGTTAAGTTATTATTTGGTTGATTTATTGTTGAGGTGGTTGTAGGTGAAGTCTTTAGTGTTTGGGAATTGGATGTTTGATCAGTTATGGGAGGTTTGGGAGTGGTTATGATGGTTTTGTTTATGATGGAATTGAGATGTGAGGTTCAGTTGAGTATTATAGGGGATAAGCATTTGGATCAGTTATGATAGTTTTTACGTGGTTGGATTGTAAAGAATGTAACCTTTTTAGTGTGGTGGATAGCCAATGTGAAATGTGAGTGTTGTTTTTAGTTTGAATTTATCAGTGGTGGCGTGTATACAAGTGCTTTACAGCCAATGATTCTTACAGTTTTAAGGTCGGGTGAATTGGAAATTTAGCTTAAAATAAAATATATCTTGCCATTTTAAGAAATTGCTTTTGTTTTCTTTTAACTCTTGCATTTTGTTGTTGCGTGTATGTGTAAGAAAATGACAGTTGTAATAGGGAGTGAATTTGAAAACTTTTTGCATTAACCATTAAAGATTCAATACAATTTACCAGATGTATTAAACAACGAAAGACTTTTACAAAATCACTTTATTTACAAAACTATTTTCCTCCCATAAACCATATGCAATAAGACTAATTAATCATGTAATAAAACTAAACACATAAATACATACCTTATGCAAACCAACAAACACGAACTAGTGATTAGTTATCCTTGATTCCCACGCCACTAGCAAAAGATCAAGAACACAATGATGTAACAAATTTTGATCTACAAAATTGAGAGCAGTCCAACCAATGTCCACACTAGCACTCAAACACTCAGGCTTGAGTGTAATGTGTCTAACTTAACAAGAGAATGACCAAAATGAATCAAACACGAATTCACAATGAATTCATATGTCTTTTATGTTTCGGCCGAGCAAGGGAAGAACACATGGAGAAAAGGGTTGTATAATCTGATAATGAATCTGATTCATTTGATTTATACTTGTACTGGTTTCTTAACTTATCTAATAAAAAAAGATAAAGCTATAAACAAAATAAGATAATTACCTTAGTTAAATAATGAAATAAACTCTATAATTAATTAATATAATTACTTTACATAATAATATATATCTTGTCTAACAAGACAAATATATCTCCCTTAAATAGTTTAAGCCCAACCAAGCACTCTTAAGGGAGGTCGGCCATGCTTGGGCCCCCACTATGGGCTCACCATGCTTCTTGTTCAGTCAAACTTAATTAAATATTCATTTACTCATAAACTTAATTAAGCCCAATTGCTAATTAAGCCTATTATGTAAATGACTCATTTAGCGTCTGTTATTACCAACTCAAATATATATGTACAATACATAAATATTATTCAAGATTCTCGTGCTATATGTATGTGACCTTTTGGTCTCATAAACAATGACCAATATAAGTTTGTATGTTTTGTCATGCACACATAATACCAACAGTATGGACACGATGTTTGGTGGATTATCCATTGGGTTTTGCAAAACGTAAAGAGTCATTCATTTAAAAATTATGTTTCATTGTCACTTCTAACTCTTTTGATTTATTTTTTAAATTGATTATGGACATAAGAATAAAATGACTTAAATGTAGATGATATATGTTGCTTATTAGGTAAAAGATAAGTCCATGTAGCTCTTGAAAATTCATCAATAATAGTAAGAAAATATCTACATTTATTACAAGTATGGTGCTTATAAGGACCCAAAATCAATATGTACAAGTTCAAACTTTGTGGGAGCATGAGAAGTGCTAGTTGGAAAAGAAAGGATATGGCGTTTTTTCGGTGGACATATAGTACAAGGTGTTTTATTTTAATATTGAACTATAGATGGAAGTATTTTTATTTGTCTAAGAACTTGAAATGAAGGGTGTCCAAGTCTTGCATGCCACAGGTAGCTATTGATTGAGCTTGTTAAAATTGCTTGAGTGGGTAAAAAAGAGGATGAATAAAGGATTTTGGTGATGGAGTTAGAGCATAGAGTCCACCAAAGATTCTGCTTGTAGTGATACTGCCATCATGGCCCTGAAAAATGCATTCTTTATGAGTGAATGTGATGGCTAAATGTGATGAAACAGTGAGCTTACCTATTGATATTAAATTGTAGGTTAATGATGGAATGAGAAAAATATTTGTTAATGTAAATGTAGGTGTGAGTCTTGGTAATCCAACTCTGATTACTTTGATGGTATGTCCATTTGGTAAGTGAATAAGGATTGGGCGAGTGAGGATGTAGATGTCATGCATTAGTGTTATAGATATGCAAATGTGATCCATGGCATCACTGTTAATTACCAAAATCTCATTAATATTAAATGAGAAAGAGGCTATGAATGAGTATATATCTGCCATGTGATGGGGATTTGCAGTCGTGAATACTTATTTTTGACCATTTACATTATCAACATCACTTTATTGATTCGATTCTCGAGTTGGTCCATCCTTGAGTAGACATAAGGATTTGAGCTTTGAGATGTGGAACAAACATCATCAACCGAGGTCAGTGGTGAGTCATTATGAGATTGTGGAAGGTTTGCTTTGTTAATCATCAAATTTACTGTTATAGTCCTTGTTGATTTCCTTTGCATTGGTGTCTGTACTAGTTTTGCAGTGGGTGACCAAGAGGATAACCAACAACCTTATAACAATCTTCACCAGTATGACCCTCTTTGTTGTAGTTTGTACGGTAAACTCCCTTTTTGAATGAATTCCTATTAATTCCATTAAGAACTGAATAATCCTTCTTCTTTGTTTCATTTAACTATTTATTCTGCAATTAACATAATCAAATCTACATAAACAAGCATATGGTGTTTCTAAAGCACCCAATTCATCCAATAAACCATTTAGTTTGTGATAATACGGTTCAATTGTGGTCTTTCCTTATTTAAGATTGATGATGTCATTTGTTACTTGGTAAATTCTGTGACTATCTAATTGTGAGTAATGTTCATTTAATTAATGACATAACGCACTTTCAGTATTGACAAGCTTGGATTGTTACCAATTTGCTCTAAAATAGTGCTTAGTATATTTGTGTTAAAACTCAGATTGTTAATTCATCCTATACTTATCTGATTATTGAATTGAGATCAGGTTCTTCAAATTCACCATTTATTCGCTTTGGCTTGTTTCTAGCATTCAATGTAATCATTATGCGCCTCTTCCATGAACCAGTTAGCTTTTTTGAGATCAAAACAAGACCATGATGGTCATTTTGGTGAAAGTATAGAGGATGATGGATTAGTTGATGTTTTCAGTGATTTGTGTACTGCTTGAAGATGAATTGTCATTAGTCATAGTGTTTGTAGGATTTGGCGGCAAGAAAAGTTACTTGATTGTTTGAATGATTTTATAGCGGGAAAGGTAGTTATTTGATTATTTTGAGTATTATTGATTGATTTGATGATTATAGAATGTATTTTGTTGATTTTGTGGTTAAATGTGAGTTGAAATGATGATCAAAGTGGTGGTTAGAGTTTGTTATGGTGGTCGGAATCAATTATTGATGATGGAGTTAGCTGAGAGTGATCGGTTTGCTCGAATACCATATTGGAAAATAGACATTGAAATATTTAGGGAATTTCCACACTAAACGAAATGAAGAGTAGATCAAAGTATTCATAAAAGATTAAGTCAAACAAGAAATGAACTAACTAAATTAACCGCTAAGATATTTTCTAACTAACTTTATTTACATTGAATTTGGTCTTAAACATTGTTGAAGCATAATTACACTCTTATGATGGTGTTGCAGTCCGTTGACACTCTAAATTAGTCTGGAGTGTTTGGATGTTGATGTAACAGTTTTTATGGAGTGTTTGGGTGTGTCTTTTATAGACTTAAATATATGTGAATTTAGATGTGTTTCAAAACTTGGATGTAATTCTTACGGGAGATGCTTTGTGTTTAGTTGTTGGAAAATGAAAAGTTTCTTGCGAAGTTTTCTAACAAACACAGAGAAAACAGAAAACACGTTCAAAATGAAAATTTTCTACTCAAAACAAAAAACCTGTTTTCTCTTATTATAAATATATATGATTTAGAGAAATTGAATTTAGAATTCTCTAATTTTCAAAAAGTTCACTGGAGAAAGAAGAACTATTCGTTCTAAAAAAACTAGAGAAAAAAATATTAAATAAACTTTCCTGCAACTAAACGTAATTTTAGGTTTATTAGAGTGTCATTAAGGTTTTCCATGCTCGACAAGTAAAACGAATGCTAGAAAATTCTGATATCTCCCCACTCTCTTCCAACCCTGGTTCCACTCAAGTTTCTCCATCAGATCAAAGCAATTAATTGTCTGATTTGATATCCGTGGTGATATGTAATTTTGTGATCAACTGTCATTTTATTTCCTTTTTGGTTCATGGTCTCTTTAAGACCGGACCACCTCTAATTCACCCGAATGAACAGTAATGAAAAATATTACTATATTAACATAAATGGAAAGCAGACGAGTTAATAAATCAAGCGAAAATTTCGCAGTAGCCATTTGGGATTCGTGTTGTCTTAGAATGGCCCTGACAATTTTTTTTTCAAAATACCCATATGAATCGCGTGCCCCCCACGATATACTTTTTTTATTTATTTTTTGTTTTTTTCCCAAGTCTTGTAAGGTATAAATTTAAGGTTTAGGATATATCATGTTTTGTTTATTGAAATTCAAGATCTCGGACATTGTTGCGTACGTAAATGTTTTATTTAAAATAGTTTATTTGGTTATCTGTGTAGTCTTTGATGAGCTCTACTTAATGAATAAAGATTTACTAAAATTACTTTTAATATGCATAAGATACGATGGTGCAAAATGTGTCAGTTGTTCATTTTGTTAAATTTACATGTAATTTGTTTTTTTTGATTACGTGTCGATCTCTTACGCAACGAAGAAAGTATCCATATGAAAAAAACGAACCCTAATTATTGTTATTTGAAAAAAGTATCCATATGAAGCGATTCACAATTATTTTTTTGTCTTTTATTTGTAGATCGCGTGACTATAATGGTGATTTACTTTTTTTTTGTTTTTTAGGTCTTGTAGATGAATAGAGCTGAATAGTAACAAATAGTATATCTCACTGCACTAGTTTGTCACTTTAGAATTTGAATACGGATATAAAGTGATAGTATGTCTCTTAATTTAGTTCAAACGAAACAGAAGGTGAAGTTGGTGTTGGTGATTTCATTGAATTGAAGGTCTCTTAATTTAGTTCAAACGAAACAGAAGCTCAAGTTGGTGATTTCATTGAAGGTTTCATTGTTTGAGGTTTTTCATTGTTGATTGTTACCATTTGCGGGTAGATCAGAGTTGGTGTTGTTGGTGATTTCGTGGGTTACTTGTTTATTATAAGATGGATATGAGCGGTTACGAGGTATAATATTTTTATTTTGTATCATTTGAATATTTGATTATTTGATGTATATATGTGTAGTAATATATGGTTATTTATTTGTTTGTCCATCTTGTTACATGTAGAAGTAAGTTAAAGTTACTTAAAAAATTAAAGAATTAATTAGTGGCACTCCTGGGGGGGGGGAGGGGGCACGCGGATCATATGGGTATTTTGAAAAAAAAAATTGTCAGTGTCATTTTTAGACAACACGAATCCCAAATGGTCACTGCGCATAAATCAATCTTAATTACATGCAGTACATGGTAATATGCAATTCGAAAATCAAATAAGCATTCTCATTGCATCCATGCATACTTTGTAGACGATAGAAAAAATTACACATTATATCATATAATCATATCATACATATATACACACCACATACTAACTTACACACATTAATAAGTACAAATAAACCGAAGGATTTAATTCATCCTAATCAAGCTCGAAGGTATTACAGTTTCATAAGAACCATATCTTCCCCCTTCCAATCCACATTGTTGATCACTCTATATCGACGGCTAGGACTAAATAATGGACTACACGATCCATGTGGTTGCACATCTTTACCCTCCATTTCTGCTAACACTTTATAAAACATAGCCACATCACATGGAAGCAATATCGGGCCGTCACTATGGGTACCATATTCACTCTCCGCGTCTTCGAGAAGCACTGCGAACAAAGGATGGTTAGCATACTTCGTTTTGATCGCGAACCTTTGTTTTTCTGGTCCAACGTAGACTGGAAAAAACCCTTCGGGTGCTAATTTCTTTTTCTTCATCACGTATCCGCTCCATGATTTGCTTTTATGTAAACCCGAAACACCACCTTTTGTGTTGTGGCTGTGCGAAAAGGATCTACATCTTTTCCATGTTTTTGAGAGAAAGTTCCTCTTGTCTTTGAAGGATTCCATCGATGTTAAATCAGCTTACAATATATTGAGAGGATTAAGAAATCTATAGGGTTTGAATTTATAACCTGAAATTGTTTCTATTGCAAATAACTCACACACACGCGCACTTTATTGAAACTTTTGGTTAAAAGGACACTCCTATCCGCGATCATAGGCTAAATCAAACATGGATCTTGTTCCTGGTTGTGTTTTTATGGCCATGATAAACATATGTGAGAAAATATTTGAGAATGTATTTAGGGTCATGGAAATTTAAGGTTGTGTTTGTGTGTGTAAAAATGAAGGATTATATAGACGAATGAAGAGTTGAAAAAGTGGGTTAAGGTCCGAACCGGTTGATATCGAGGGACATGATGTCATAAACTCCTGTTATTATCTACTTATAAAATTGTCATTGTAGCATTGTCAATGCTCAAAGTCATGCCTTCATATATACATCTTGAGTAAATTTAGTTAATTTTTAAGCATTTCTCATTCGACAAATTTGATCTTTCATTAGCAACCTAATAAGAGCGTAGGGCGAGTTTAAATTGGTGGATGGTATCAACAATGGTTATAACTTATAAGATCGTAACTCTTGAAGTATATCAAGTGTCGTTGATCATATTCTCATTAATATATTGTCTTATCCATGGTTCTAAAAGGCGCGCAAATGCCTCGCAAAGGCTACGCAAAGACGCGAGGCGTGACCTCCACGCCACGCAATAGACCAAGGCTTGACGTGAGACGAGGAGTGAAAAAACGTGATAAGACGCGATAAAACGTGATGCGTGAAGGCTTTTTTGAATTCAATTTCGAATTTTTATATAGAAATGAAAAAGATTAAATGCAAAGATAGTTTCTTGAAGTTATTCTTTATGTATGACACTTTTTGTAAACTCAGTATATTTGTAATATGATATAAATATATAAATTTATAAATATTTTCATATTTTGTGTCGCCTTAAGTCACGCCTTAAAAACGTCACGACTCACCATGGTTCGCAAAGGCACGAAGCTTGACCATGCCGCCACGCCACGCCTCACGCTATTTATAACATTGGTTTTATCTTATGTATATTCAACAATGACCATCTAATTTCACTTTCACAGCTTCTGAGTACACATCAATCCGCCATTTACCTTTTCAAATTCATTTATAGACTTCTAAGTTCCAACAATAACGTGGTTTCTCAAACAAAGCAATCAGTACCGAATCTTAGAGGCTAGCATTGAAAATGTTGCACATGTATATGTTTTTTTTTTCATGCTTGATAAAATAATTCCGGCGGAATATGCTTATATCGGATACCACGGCATGAAGAAGGTTACGAGAGAGATATGATGTATACAATCATACCCCTACCCGATAGTAATGACTCCGGCAAAAATATATGACTGCGTGTATTCAAAAATTTATACTTTTAGCATGATAATTATTTTAAAACGCTCATTGTTAACATGATAATTTATTAAATATTCGAACACAACTATAAACGAAGTTTATTAATTCAATTATTCACCGATTATATTAGTTAACTTGAATAAGCTACAGCTGACTATTTCAAGCTCATAAAAAAATATGATGCATTTGTCTAACTTATTGTCAATTATCATATTTTTGTTAACATGATTGGTGTTTAACATCTCTACCATCATTTTATATATAGACCATTAGGCATTAACTATATTTTTAGTTTTATTTTATTTTGAGTTATGTCATCCACGCTCAAGCTAGTTTTCCGAAACGCCACCTAAGAATCCAAAACCCTAAGTCAACCATGTACATTTTACTCGTAACATAAAAGAAAAAGAGTTTATTAAGTCAATATTGCCGTCATAATATTTGGCTCTTGGCCCGGTTGGTGGGCTACGTGCCACTACCAAATTGACGGACGTTTTAATATTAGAAAATGATATAAACAAACAAACGATGGGGCTTAGCTGCGTATACATTTGCTTCATGGACCTCACCACCTGTCCAAACAGCTTATTTCACTTGCAAATAAATCTCAAACATTACAAAACTGCTTATTTATAACCCTATTGTTTTATTTACAAAATAAGAAAAGCCAACACTATTTATCGAAGTGCTTATTTTAAGAGTACATATTTGATTTTGCTTATAAATTTAATGCTAATACTTGATTCAACAATATGCCAGATGTAACGTGAAGAGATTGTAAATAATTTCGTTTCCACATTATGCATATTTGAATTCTAACTAAACGAAAATGAGTTCCTCACTAACTCTGAAAAAACCACTTAACCAAATAAAAAATAAATCTTGTTGACAAAAAGTCCTCCACTCACTCGCATCACGAAAACACATACCAACTACCTTCAATGTAATGTCACTGACATTATGCGTGAGCCACGCTTCCTCAGCTCATGCCTTTTCCAAACTTGTACGGAGTACTATGCAGTACACGGTGCCTACATGACTTGTATCTTTCAAATAAAATAGTCCTTCTGTATCTAACATTATATTTTGTTCTTCATTGCAATATGACTTGTACCTCAGTGTCTACATGATGAACACTTCAATATAAGATAAACACACTTAACTCATAAAAAAGTTGTTTTACTTTAACATTAAAAAGTATACTTGTCTATCAAAATAAACTACCTAAAATTCAAGACAAACTAATCTAAAGTAATAATTTCAAAATTCTCTATAAGTAATTGAATTAAATAAATTAAATATTTTCTGTGCATAACTTGAAGATTCTGATGCAAACAATTTTACAATGGAAAAATCTAAAACGATAATAGTATATTTTTTCTTTTTACCCTCAACACTAAAAGTCATTATATTTTTCTTGGACCCGTGCTGTCATTATAGTATGTAATTATGCATACGAACTATTATTGTTCTTTAAAAATAGGTATGATTACAGTAATAAAAAAACATTATTACAACCGTTAGGATAATTCTTGAATAGGTAAATAAAAGAAAATTTACATTTTCATTTTTTAAATGGGTAAAGGTCTTCTTGTTGATGAAGAGACACATGTCATCACTTTCTGTTTGAAAAATAAAACCAAAAAATGTGGATGGTATTGTTTATGTGTCTTTTGACGAATCAAAAGTTGATATAAATACAAATCAAAAGAAAAATTACCTTTCAATTTTTACAGCGGTTTGTTACTTAACAAAAAGTCATCATCTTCAACCTGTGAAGCAGCATGATGCCATCATATCCACCTATCTTGAAAAGGACACAAACAAAGAACACCACCTACGAATTCATCACCGAAATGGGTGACATTGTTAACACAACCTAAAGCTATACAAACCCTCCTTCTCCTTGTCAGATGATTACAACCAAGAGAACGAACAAAAAGCACAACAAAAGTTGAATAAAAAAAATTCGAAATATCACTCATCTGTAAGAAAAAACGAGTTTACAAAAATCAGTTTTTTGCAAGAGAAAAGATAAGAAAGAACAAAAAAAATAAACTAACCGATATTAACCAAGTCAGATAACCTGCAACCACATAGAAAATTTACGAAAATGAGAACAAAATTGAATACTAAGCCTAGGTGCATTGCAAAAATAAGAATAATAAAATGATAGAGAGAGAAAAAGTTACCCTTTTGAATAAAGAAATGAAAGTGAACACAAATTGAGTGCCACGAAATGAAATGAGGTGGGAGACAAATGAGTATGGGGGATGAGTGTACTACACACCATTTTTTTTTCTCTCAACAGGGTCTAACTATTTTGATCCAGGTGGCTTCTTTAGAAGGCCTCACAGTAATTTTTAGGGTTTCGTTTATAGTATAGGGAGATAAGTTACCCTTTTGAACAAAGGAAATGAAATGAATCCAAAGTTTGAGTGCCACGAAATGAAATGGACAGAGGGACGACAAATTAGATTGGGAGAGAATATTGTAGCTATATTATTTTAGGGCCATGTGGTTCAAACACCACCTAATTTCTTGCAACTATTATAACCTCGAAAACATAAACAAGTTTTTGAAAAGACGTGAAAATTTTTGGGAATACAAAAAGCAATTATTTTTTTCCATAATTTTATTTCTTTCTCTTACACACTTTCACATCTCTCTCACACACACTCTCACATCTCTCTCTCCTGCATTTCCAAAACCACCAATCACCAACAAAAATGGTGTTTGGATATGGTGGTTGTTAGGGAGGTTATTGTTGCGTCGGGATTCAGATGTGCCGGAAATGTAACCATTCTTCACATCTTTATCTTCTCCGGCTGTTCATGCATACGCCGGCGACACCGTGCACCACCACTAGATAAAACCGTCTCCATCTTATCTTCACTTTAGATAAATCTGAAAACTAAAAACCACAACGCCACAAGCCTAACTGTTTTCCACATTCTCTCTTCTAACCCATTATCCCAAAATCAAAAATCACCCTAAATAAAACACAAAAATCAGTAAATCACAACAAACCTAACAAACATAATTGTTTTGGTGGTGTTGGTGAAGATGGCGGTGTGGCTGGTGGTGAGACGATGATGCGGCGACCGGAGATTGGTGGTGGTGGTGGTTTTGAGATCTAAAAAGATAAAAGATTTTATGTTTTGGTATACGAACAATAAGTAAAAAAAGAAAAAGGACAAATAAAAAATAAAATCTGAATTAGAAGGAAAAAAACCGATTGTTAATGATTAGGGTGTGTGTGATGGTGTGGGAATCATAGGTTGATGGTGTGAATACCCGACGAGCCTATTTTTTTCTCTTCAACAGGGTCTAACTATTTTGATCCAGGTGGCTTCTTTAGAAGGCCTCACAGTAATTTTTAGGGTTTCGTTTATAGTATAGGGAGATAAGAAAAAGCAACACTATTTATCGAAGTGCTTATTTTAAGAGTACATACTTGATTTTGCTTATAAATTTATACATTCATAATAGGGAAATTTAAATGTATATCATTCTCAAAAGTTGATATTACATAAATATCCTTCTTAATTTTTTAATTACATCAACATCTTTGCCAAAAAATTTTAATTACATTAATATTCTTCTCACACTTTTAAGAAGGATAGAAGGGATATATATGTCAAAATCAATTAAATATAGTTATATTGATTTTAGAATATAAAACTATTATTTATCTCTTTATATCGATCATAATTATATTTTTCATATATATTTTTTGGCCCTCGACGACAAAAAACGTGTTAATGTAATTACAAAAGTTTGGATATAAATATGGAAAAAAATATTGGTCATATATATTTAATATTCAATATGGCAAATTTGTCCTTCGATTGATGAGGAAAACATTGTTGTTTTTGATGAATATGCGAATATGAATATTTTTGGAGGATATTGGTTTAATTTACCCAATATTAGACTGCATTTATGTACAAATACAATTAATTAAATCACATTAATAACTTATCAAATTAAAATTAATTATCATTACGATAATAAAAAAATTATAAGGATAAACTTATGTACCTATTTAAAATATTCCAGAAAAATAAGTACATTCGAACAACAATCCACAAATCCCTTAAACCCCTAGAAATCCCAGTAGAACGAAAAAACGTTACCAACAAAATTCTACAATGCAGCTAAAATATTAAAATATTCAAACAAAAATTCACCCCCAAAATCTTTCTAGAAAAAAACATACCTATAATATTATGTAGTTACGAATTTAACTCAAATTGAAGTTGTTCAAAATCAAGGTTTATAAAAAGGGGTTCTTTTGATGTTGTGGTTTTACAAAAATTACTAGTAGCATTTTTTTTAAAATTATTATAAACTACCAGCACCTCAGAAATTCCGCTTCCACTCGCCGACTTCTGAATCCAAAAAACCTATACCACATCATATAACCAATGAACACACTTTTTTTTACCAAAACTCGAAACCCATAATTAAAAACCAAAACCGAAGAAACCCTAAAAATATAAGAACACACAAAATAAATAATTTAATTAGGATTGATAAGCTTACATAAGTGATTTGATTTAGGTAGAACTTGTTGCATGCAATTTTAAGTCATTGAAATTTTCCCTTTACTTAGATTTTGTTGACGAAGGTGTATATTTGTCGTGTGTTTTTGAAAGTTTGATGGTTTATTAGCTGTGTGAATCATCTATGTTTTTTTGTTTTGTGGGTGCGTGTTTTTTATTTGTGGGTTTTGTGGGGTGGAAGAGTCTTGGAGAAGAGTGAAATTCAGGTCGGAAGATGGAGGGTGAAACGTGTATAAAGAAGGTATGATAATGGAATCCATATAAAAGATGGAAAGGGAGATAAAGTAGTAAGAAGAGTGGCTGGGTTCGGCTTGACTTGTGAACAGTCTTCGCTCAAACCACTGCTCCTCTCACTTTCCATTTTCTTAGTATTTTTTGACTCCAAAAACAAAGAGCAGGCTTATTCAGCTCGACGACTTCACAACAATACCGGCATGTCCTAAGCCCGACTTGAACAAATGTTATATAGTATAATTAATATCAAGGGAGGATATACAGAACACGCATGTCTTTTCTTTAACCGGTGTCACTGTTCAAATGAGAAAATCTATTAGTCTACGGTAATGCATTTAGATTGTAAAAAATAACACACATGGGGAGTCAAATATCAAATAAAATGCAATCGAATTACTATCAACTATATTGATATAATTATAGATATAGGATAGTGAGTCTAATGATCAACACGTTGCTCCTATAGTTACTATAGTTCCTAGAAGGAATGTTGAATCCCGTATTCAGGCATTAGATGAGGAGGTGAAACACCTTGCTATGAGTATGGATTCTATCATATAGGAGTTAGAGCTGTTTAGGAGTGACATGTGATGTAGGTTTTGATTTCTGGAGTTCATTCAAGAGCGGGATGAGCAGCGTTGGTTCAGAGAGTGGAGCTCTGTTATGATGAGCAATATATTGGAGCATCAACATATTTTACATGAGTGTTTGATGGGACTTCTTATGTTTACCAACCTCCCCTATACAAGTGACAATGGGTTTCTACTATTTCTTCTCATGTTCCTTCAGATACTCCTGCTAATGGTTTCCCTAGTCCCGGTCAACGAGGAGATGGTGGTGATGACATGGTCGAGTAGTGACCATTTTATCATTCCGTACTTGAAGAAAACTCATCTTCCATTCCTTTTTATTTTTTTTATTTTTTTTAAATTTATGTGGTTATCGTTTAGGACTTGATTTATTATGTCATATTGTGGTTATG
The DNA here is from genome assembly GCA_026074375.1 of Tanacetum coccineum. NCBI lineage: Eukaryota > Viridiplantae > Streptophyta > Magnoliopsida > Asterales > Asteraceae > Tanacetum > Tanacetum coccineum. The sequence goes on along the minus strand of BQNB010006517.1, from coordinate 3,291 downwards.
ATTTTCAATTTTCTGCTTTCTTTGAAATTTGCTTGTGTTATGCTCACTTAGACACCAATCACAAACTTGACCTACGCTCCAATCCTTGAATTTTCTTGGCTACCCTTCTAACGATCGAGGCTTTCGTTGCTAAAACCTTTCCAATAACAAAATCTTCATTTCTCACAATGTCACATTCGATGAGACCATTATTCCTTTGGCTCTGTCACAACAAATGATACCCCCTCATACACTTTTCTCGATACTGCACCAAATATTATTGCACATCATCTTCTTAATCAACCTACTTGAACCGTTCCTACACCTTAACCCATGGCAGCCCAAATTCAAACAACAACAGCCTACACTCCATCCCATACTTCAGCTCAACCTCCACCCACTACAGTCCACTCCCAAGCCCATTCGTCTCCATCCACTGGCCCACACCTCCTCTCAGTCCACATCTTTCACCATATCACGAGGCCCAATCCATCGTGGGACATGTCGGCCCCACTACAACCCCAGCTCCAACAATCCCGACCGAACAAACAAATTCTCTTATCGGACCAAATACATCCCCTTTATTGTGTTTAACCCAATCGCGCCTAGCCTCGTCCCACTTCAACCTTAAATCATTCTTTGGTTACTCGTTTTGAGGTTAGTACTACTAAAAAGAACTCGCGTTTTAATTGTCACGTGTCTACCATTTCTCCCTTTCTAAAATCATGCACCATAGCCATCAAACTAACTTGCAACAAGTTATGCTTCATGAATATAACGTTTAATTAGAAATAATACTTAGGTTCTTGGGTCATGACCATCTGACACAAACAATGTTCGTTCCATATGGTTGTTTAAGCATGCGCATTTTGCAGATGGATAAAGCTTGTCTTGTAGCTAATCGAAAATGTGTTGACTATGATGAGACATTTAGCCCGATTGTTAAATCAGTCACTGTTCCTACTATTCTCAGTCTTGCTGCCTCTCGACATTGGACTATTCATCAGTCGATGTCAAAAATGCTTTTTCTCCATGGTACCATATCTAAGACGGTTTATATGCATCATCCTCCTAGTTTTTGAGATCCTAAACATCTGAATCATGTTTGTCTTCTACAATGGTCGTTATATGGGGTCAAACAAACACCGTGTGTTTGGTTTCAATGGTTTGATAGTTATGCTAAACGTATTAGTTTTTGTCACAACATATGTGATTCAACCTTGTTCCTTTTGTAAATAGTTTGGATGTTGCTTATTACTTCTCAATGTGGATTATATATTTTTGACTACTTCTTCTACAATATTTCTACATAAGCTTATTACTTTGCTTCACTAGGAGCTTTTTATGACAGATCTTGGTCCGAACAACTATCTTTTAGGCATCTCGAATACTCATACAACCAAAGGGATGTTTCTTTTTTACAAAATTATGAGATTGAGGTTCTTGAGTGCACTGGTATGTGTGATTGTCACTCTTGTCGGATCCCTATTGATACGAAGTCCAAGTTAGGAGTTAATGGCACGTTGGTCTCGGATCTGACACTTTTCAGAAGCCTTGATGGGGCTTTATGACATCTCACGTTTACTAGACCTGATTTATTTTATGTTGTTCAAGACACCTGATTTATTTTATGTTTGTTTCAATAAGGTTTGTCTTATATGCATGATCATCGCGGTAGATCTGACAGGGCATCTTACTAAAACATTTTTAGATATTTTCCAAAGTCACTGTCAATTATGGTATCCAGTTGCATTATTCTTCGCCTTCTTCGTTGGATAATAATTCAGATGCTGATTGGGTTGGATGCCCGACTACACGCCATTCCAGTTATTGTGTTTTTCTTGGTAACAGTTTGTTGTCTAGGGCATCCACGCGGCAATATACCATGTCTCGTTCGAGGCTAAGTATCGTGGGGTTGCCATTGCAGTAACTAAGACTTCTTGGTTACAAAATATTCTTCGCGAGCTTCACTCTCTCTTATAGTTAGCCATCATAGTTTATTATGAAAATTTCAATGTGGTATATTTATCTTCTAATTTCGTGCAACATCAGCGCAAGAAGCATATCGAGATTGATATGCATTTTGTTAGAGATCGTGTTGCGGCTAGTCACGTTCGTGGCTTACATGTTTCTTCTCGCTATCACTATGCCGACGGACTTCCGTTTGCTTTATTTGGCGAGTTTCGGACCAGTTTGAGTATTCAGCGTCTCCCCGCACTTACCAGAACATCTAGCTATTGTATATATTGTACCAAGCTCATGGGTTAATTACTGTTGTATTTTATTGTATGAAACCATTCATTATCAATTAATCAAATCACAATACAATTTTGAAATGACGTAATTATGTGATAAAAGTGTTATTTTATTTCCTTTTTGGTTCATGGTGTCTTTAAGACCGTGCCCAGCCCTAGAACAAGTATGAATTAAAATAAATGCAGTACATGGTAATATGCAATTTGAAAATCATATAAGAATTCTCATTGTATCCACGCATACTTTGTACACGATTGAAGAAATTATATTATATCATATCATACATATTGACACACGAGACGCTAATTTACACAAATTAAACAAATGAACCGATGGACTTAATTCATCCTAATCAAGCTCAAAGGAATTAAAGCTTCATAAGAATCATACCTCCCCCTATCCAATCCACACTGTTGATGATTCTATATCGACGACTAGGACTAAAGGGACTACACGATCCACGTGGTTGCACATCTTTAGCCTTCATGATGGAGGCGCAAGTATTGAAGAACGGGCTGACTTGTTTTTAGAAGCCCAAGATCGTGTGAAGAAAAGGGCTTCAGTAAAACGGCTATAACTTTTGATCCGTAAGTCCGTTTCAGGCCCGTGACCACACAAATCGAAGAGGAAAACGAGGCGGACGCAACGGTAACCATCCTTTGGCTGGTTACGGATTTTTCGAGGCCCAAAACCCTCGTTTACTATGAGTTATTTACATTTTTTTGTTTTTATTTTATTTTTTAGTGGACTTGTTTTTGTTCTAGCTCATTGCCCATCTGTCTTTTTAGGCCCGTTTCAGTTTTGTGAGCCAATTTAAACAATCTGTTGTAACCTTAGCCAGAGAGTTATCAGTTTTAACAAAAGTAAACCATTGGTCACTGTTTGCCAAGAAATTTTACCCTAATAATCGGTATTCAATCGAATCAACAATTGTTGGAAGAATTGTTTCTAGTATTCGTAGAATCAACAGATCCAATTATTTATCTCTTTATTTACACTACATCAGTTGGTATTAAGAGCCGAAGTTCCTGATTAAGATGGCTCCAAGGAAAAGCA
>BQNB010006516.1:73835-97195 GCA_026074375.1 Tanacetum coccineum | reverse complement strand
TGTGGTCTTTTATTCCTCCAAGAGTAACCTGCTGAGGTCTTAACAGCAGTACCCCATTGTCCCTTATTCATATACATAGGGTCATATAAAGCAGGCCAATACATATTATTAAGATATACAGATGATGGTCTGAAATATGGTCTAGCAGCAGGATTAAGCCAACCAGCAGAAACTGGTCTACCAGCAGAAACAGGTGCTGGTCTTTTAGACCAACCAGCAGGATTAGATTGAGCAGCGACAGGATGTGCTGCCTGTCCAACCCTTCCAGTAGGATTTGGTCTACCAGCAGAATTGACTGCTGGTCTGTTTCTACTAGCAGCAGGATCAGATCCACCAGCAGTAACAGAAGCTGATGAATTCCTACTACCAGCAGGAACAGATGCTGCTTTAGATTTACAAGGGACAGAATCTACACAATTATAAAAGTCACAATCTTTAATCAAATGCAATTTACTACCACAAACAAAACATTTCTTAACACGCACAGAAGGTTGAGTGAAAGCAGTTTGTGAGAAGATAGATTGAGTTGGTTGTGAGAAAGCAGGTTGTGTGAAAGTAGTTTGAGTGAATGTAGGCATTGGTTGTGTGGGTTCAGGTATGAAAGATTCCGAGGTATCATCTTGAGTGAATGAAGGTGAAGCAGATGGATTAGGGTTAGGATAAGTGAATGGTGACTGAGTAGGTATAGTAGGCATGGGTTCTGACATAGTTAACGGTTAGAGAAACAAAGTTTTGTTGTGGTAACAAGTGATTCTTCTTTATCAGAGGCTCTCTCCAGGCTCTGATACCACTTGTTAGGATCTAGAACTAGATAGATCTTCTAGCCTTTGTGGTTGTATAGTACTTATGTAATCACAAGTATATACGTGAGAGACTCTAACAATTGTTTAGGCGGAAACTAAACAATGCAGTATAAAGAAGAACAAATATAAACAATGATCCTCTATGGATCTCTCTATTGATAATAAACTGTTTGTGTAATGCGTAATCGGTACAAAACCCTAATGCTAAAGGTTTCTTTTATAGAGAAGAAACCCTAAATTGCTAAACAAGATTCCTAAAAACGCGTAAGAGATATACATCAATCTCTTCCTAATATATCTCATTCCTATCTTCAATTCTTGCATACAATAATTACGTTTATAAATAAGATCAGCAGATTCTATCTAGTTCTCAGCAGAAATGAGAACATGACCAGCAGGAACATAATCAGCAGAAACCACTTAATGCCATCAGCAGAAACGAACATCTCTAACAGCAGAAATGACACTTAGTCGTTTTCAATAATTCCCAACAGGAAGGACAAAAGGACATCTAATCATACAATGATCCATGTCTTTGACAGCTAATTCACAAAAAGGGTAATTTAAGGACTCTAACATAATGCCACGAGAATAGAGGTTAGAGCGAGTCGCTAATCTATTTAAGGAGGCCCTCCAAACACAAATGTTCACCTTTAAAGGTATCGATGAATTCCAATAATGATGCTCGCTGACACTATGATTAGCAAGAGAGCAATTATGAATTCTTTTAGAGAGAATATTAACTTTGAAAATACCTGGCCCATCGCATGTCCACTGCCATGTGTCCCTTCCATCAGCCAAAAGGGTAAGGCTACCAATAGCAAAGATGAGGGCGATAAGATTATCAATGGCTCTCCCACGAGAAGGTAAACGCTAAGACCAGTTCCAACCCCAAACATTATTAACCAAACACCAACGATCAATAATCATACCATCCTTATGGGTCTCAAGAGAAAATAATCTGGGGAAAAGTCTATGAGGTGCACCCCGTTACAACACCGAATATCTTTCTAGAAAAATGTATTAGCATCATTTGAAACTTTACGCTGACAAGATCTCCTTCTTTAATAGTAGTATCGCTACCAAAGACAACAATCCCTACATTCTCATTCTCAAGATTCAAGGCTATTCCTTTCACACCGCTGGCAAATTCAACCATTTCCCCAGCTTGAATCTCGTTCAACCCATAAACACGTGCAATCCCATCTCTAACTGAGACCACTCGACTTTAAAGGATGTGTCAATATCCTCAATGCACTTAACAACATTGATGATACTGATCCAAATACCACCAGTACCAAACTGATTTAAAGGTAAATTAAAGTCCCTTCCACCCCGTATAATTCCTTAATAACCATATTCCAAAGAGCCTTATCGTTCATTAGAAACCGCCACTTTAATTTACCTAAAAATCTAAGATTGTTCGCGTGAAGAGAGCCGATAAATAGGCCCCCAAACTTAGGATAAAAAAGAATAGTCTTCATTGAAACCCCAAAAGAAACAACATCTAATTGATTCAAGAACATTGATAACCTTTAGAGGAGCTTTAAAAAGCGATAGATAGTACATGGGGAGGCTACTTAGAATAGATTTTATGAGAGTAAGCCTTCCACCAACCGACAAGGTTTTAGATTTCCAACATGAAAGTTTATCTCTAAAACGGTTAATGATTACATTCCAACCGTCACATAACCGCATTCGCTTGCCGACTGGAAAACCGAGATAAATAAAAGGAAGGGAATCATGAGAGCATCCAAGCGAGGACGCAATTACTTCAACATCACATAAAGGAACCTGATGAGGTGTCATTTTATACACTTTTTCAGGGCCATTTAACCCCCTAAATCATGTAAATACGCCCAGATAATGTGCTTAATCGTTTGTTTTCAGGTTTTAGCACTTGGATGGCATTTGGAAGAAATAAACGTGGAGACGGCGTAACCATCATGAAGAATTATGCATACAGAGCATGGAGACGGCGTCGCCATCATAAACCGACGGCGTCAGGATCTTTATCGCGACGGTGTGAGAAATCCAGCGACGGCGTCAAGACGTGGCCGACTTAAAGAGGATCTAGAATCATCCACGTGGCGACGGCGTCAAGACTTTAAATTGCGCTATTTTTACTATATATACAAAACCGATTTTAGGGTTTTAAGTGTGTAACTTTGTATAACTTTTGGGAGACGAACCCTAGTTATTCTAGCAGCTTTTTAGGGCCTCAAAACTCTATTATAACTATCTTCAATCCATCTTTTAATCAAGTAAGATTGTTTATCATTATTCATTCAATATGTCTATGTGTTGTTTGATTGATTTATGCTCTTGCTTTCTTTATAACATGCTAGGCTAAACCCTTCTTTGTATTTACTTATGATTGCATGAAACTTAGGTTGTATATCCTTTTGATGTTGCTTCTTGTTGATGGATGTGCGAGTTAGGCTCTAGAAAACTAGCCATAAGATATTAAATTGGCATAGACGTCTAGGGAAACGCGAGTGTGTAGAAAGGATACAATCGGTAACAGTCTTCATACAACCTTACCCCTAATATGGTTGATCCCTCTTAAGATATTTCACATGCATTTAATATACTCTTAAGGGCCTTGTAATAGTCTTCCTACTACCTTACTTATGCGTTGCCTTAACAGAATATTAAATAGACGGCGGGTTCGTGTAATTCATTCATGACTTAGGAAATACTTACACAGATCATCACAAGTGTGACAAAGCAACAGATCTAGGAGAAGCAATCTGAGGAGCAGTGCATGATTAGGTAAATACATCATTTTATCATAATTATATTTAGTTTAATTAGCTAAAACAAACCAACCTCTTAAACCATTGATTCACCTGCTTTCTATAAAATAAAAAAATACAAAAAGAATCTTCTCTCAACCCCTTAGAATTCTGTTAGACCATGTTTGAGCCTTCCCAACCTATTCCCCTAGAGAACGATAACAATCCTCAAGTCTTGCCTTACTACACTACAACGGTTAGGTACTCTGCCTAGGGGATTGTAAAGCTTCTTGTAAAGTCTTCACAACCTCCACATCAGAACCCCAACTCCCATAAGTCTACTTTTTGCTAGGTTAACCTTAAGGCCTGAACCAATTTTAAAACAATTTAAGATATAAATGAGATTTTTTGCATTCGATCTTGACCACTCTCCAAAAAAGAAAGCGCCATCCGCATATTGCAAAAGAGACACATTTACACCACTTTCAGCAAGGAGGTATGATATATAGACCTAACAAAGAGACCTAACAATATACCTACACCATTCATCATTTGACAAGTATGATGCATATTTTCTCTTCCATCATTTCTTACCAATCAATTTTTCAAATGCACCAATCACATCTTTAGGTTTAATTTTAGGTGTGGGTTTTTGGCACAAAAATCATTTTTCTTCAGCAAGAGACACCCCTTTAAACAACCCTTTACCACATGGTTCCATAATAGAGATGTGTAAAGCTTCAGCCACCAAAAGAAATAAAAAAGGAGAGAGCGGGTCACCTTGCCGATTCAAGTTTTTGGCGCCACTGCCGGGAAATAGTTAGCTTTCGATCATTTTTTTAACTTAGTTCTACTCACTTGATTCCTATCAAGTTAGAATTTTAATTTCATACATTAGCTTTCTTATAGTCTATCTTTTCTTTGTGTTATTTGTTTCGTAATCCATTCTCGTCAACCACCATAGGAGACACGAATCCTATCCGTACTTTTGGAGATTACTCCAAACCTATCCACGAATGCTACAAGAACACCATTGAGCTCCCCAAAGGGAACAATGTAGTGCCTCTTTGATCCGACACCATCCAGTTGGTGCAAAACGGATGCTAATTCCACAGACTTTGGCCCGAGGATCTAAACCAACACCTTAAGGATTTTCTTAAACTAGTGGACTCACTTGACCTTAATGGTGATAATAGGGAAGAACACGCCTATGTTTATTTCAATTTTTCCTTCGCGGTCAAGCTAGAAATTGGCTTAAACGTCTTCCAGCAGGATCCATCACAACATGGGAGGATCTTACTACTCGTTTCCTTGCCCAATTCTTTCCACCGTGAAGGACTGCAAAACTCCGCAACAATATCCAGATGTTCCAACAACATCAAAGAGAATCTCTTTCTGAAGCATGGACTCGTTTCAAGGATTTACTCCAAAAGGTCCCTTATCATGGCATCAATATTTGGCTTTAAGTCCAAATATTCTACGACCGCATCAATAAGGCCCTGAAAGAATTCATAGATTACGCCGCTGAAGGCTGATTCAGAAAGTTAAGTACAGAAAATGCTTGGGCCACTATCGAGAAGTTAGCCCAGTATGAGGACGGAGGATGGAACGACCCCGTCATCCCAGAGGAAGGGAACCTTGAATACGAAAACCCTGACATTGAGCATTTACTGGGAGTCATGAAATATAAAGTTGATACGCCCATGAAGAACGCCCTCTCGCTAATGGGAGGCAGCGAGAGCATATTTAGAATGACAAGCAACGAAACATATCGACTACCCCTAAAACCATCACGTCAAGAGGAATTTGAGCATATCATGACAAACTTCATCCTCGATCAGGAAGAGAGAGTTTGGCAACTTGAAGAATATATGAAAGTAATTGTTGGCGATTTCATGCAACTCTCTTCAGAAGTCATAAGGAGATTAAAGGAAAAGTTAAGGGAGGAGGTGAGCAGGGTAAGAAAGATTGAGAAGATCACAAAAATACCCGGACATTAAGGTTCTAGCACCCCTTGTTGGGCACAAATCCTCAAAAAACCCTGCGAAGAAATCATTCCCCGATAACCTCAATTCTATCCCCAAAGGCCCACTGTGCATCAAAAATGTTCACCTAGTGCTTTCGAGCCCACCTCGTTTCCGGAAGAGCACCTTCGGTTTTACACTAGGTAAAAGAGCTAGTCAAAACGTCAAGTCCCGACATGACGAAGACAATTCCTTAGCAATCCAACCGACGCCTCATAATTACCCAACCATTGAGGATGATAACCCTATTAAAGGCAAGATCTCGTCATACTACTTTTTCACACTCACGAAATGAAACCGTGTATTTGACCCTTGAGGGAAGGGTATTCACCTCTCCCAAGATAAGTCAATGGTCGGCAGTTTCGTTTTGAAAGGAATTTTAAAAAAAATCGACCATGACGGCGTCGCGAATAACGCTCGACGCCGTCGCAACGATCCGGCCAAAAATATTAAACCCCACCTCTTTCCCCATTCTCTTCCACAACAAAATAAAAATCACCATAGCCGACCCCTAACTCCATTTTTGTTGCACAAAGGACGATCATCCCCACTTGGTAAGTGGTGCATCCCTCTCATCTTAATTCTTCCTTCATCTCGATTCGCCTTCAATTTCGCTTGATTATGATTTCACCCAATTAGTTTTTGCCACAAATCAATTGGTCGAATTTAAGGGTAATCATGCACTAATCTAAGTAGTTTATTATCAATCAAGGTATTGAATTGCTTGATCACAACACTCACATAAAAATAACCTGGATTTAGGCCAATGACCATGAATTTTTGAATTTTTATGGTGGGTATGACCTTAAGGGGGTGTTTGGAATTGGGTTTATTGGAAAATGGCTTAGTTTTCCCTCGCAGCCTAACTTTTTAAACAATATCATCCTGATGGCGTCAAGGCAAAAACTCGACGCCGTCTGGACCCGCTGTGCAGACATAAATATTTTATGGTTCTAATTCGATCTGTTTTTGTATTGGCTTTAATACAGACCATGCGCAAGAGAGATAGGAGAACAAGAAGTCAATCCTCTTCCTCCCAAGAAGTATCATTGGAGGAAAAGATTCGAAGGCTCGGGGCATTTGAAAATGGTGTGCACCATATGCACCATGATGCTCTTACTAGATGCCGTATTCACTCCGGGGACATCATTGATTGGGAAATTCCTCGCTAGCCAAGGTCTTGATCAAGCTTTCTTTGAGTCCATCAACAAAGACCCTTTCTCCAGCCCACAATGGGTGAACCTCTTCCAAATCAATGAGAATGTCTATCGAGAGTTGGTTCGTGAGTTCTTTGCTTCATTTGAGTTCGATGCCTCTCCTTTTAGGTATGATCCTAATCAATTGGGTGTTAGGTTTAGATTAAGGGGCGAGCAAAGGGAAATTTCTCTCTTGGAATTGGGATGGAGAGTTAATTTGTTTTCTAAAAGACAATCTAGGGAAAGTACGACTCTAAGTGGGTTAAGAAAGGGTGTGACGGTGAAGGTAAATCACTTGTTGTTGGGATTTTGGCCAACCATTGGGGATGGTGGATTTAATATGGGAAACACGAAGGTGACCGCCATTAAGGACCCAAAGGTTAAGCTAGGCCATCGTTGCATCGCAACGACCATAGCGGGAAGAAAGAAAAGCACTCATAGGGTTATCGAGATTGACCTTTTTTACCTTTATTGCATCTACCCCGAGGGGGTCGTTTGCAACATTACATATTGGCTTGCTAAGTATATGAATAGGATAAGGAAAAGAGCTTGATTTGTGGATGGATGTTTGTGACTAGGATTGCTTGATCTTTTAGGTTGCTAACCAATGAAATAATGGGTGCATTAAGTGTCAAGCCCTCCCTCCATGTCTTTAAAAAGAAATCATTAATCTCAATAGGGGTTGTCATGGAGCTACACAATGGAGCATACTTTTGGCCCGCAACACGAGAGGTCGAGGAGGAAAATGAGGAAGATGAGGAGGCTAACGAGGCGACTAGAGGGGACGCGGGTAATGAAGGGGCTAGAGGTTTCGCCAACATGTACCGCAATATGAGCCAAGGTGATTGGCAAGTTCGCCAGGCGCGATGGATGGATCAGCAGGACAAACATTGGGGCGGTTTAACATATGGATGGGGCAGCAAGAGGAGCGAGCCAACTGGATGTATGACCATACCGTCCGCCAGTTCTAATACATGTCCACCCGTGATAACTTAGATCCCTACCTCCAGATTGACCCATTCCCCGAGCGTGAGGCTGACTACCCTCCTTATGGCTATACCGACCACATGCCCCCTGGCTATGAGTATCGATTTGGCCCTGCTCCTGGTGGTTCTGAGTGATTGTACTTGTACTCTTTATTATCTTCCTTGATGTTTAAAATAATTATGATCTGTAATAGCTTAGGATTTGGATGTTTGAACTCTTGTTTCGAATATTTCTATGCATCATTGTCTTTTGGTTTATTGATTATTGTGTGTTTTTAATTCTTTATTGTTTGTTTTATAGTGTTTGAATCATTTTCTAATCATGCTTTGTTTGTTTGTAACTTCGTCTTATCTACAATCAAAGGTATTTTGCATAAAATAAGTGTAGGGGGGTATATCCGGTTTATAAGAACCATATTCAAACATTTAAAATAAATTATTTAGATTAATTCATGTCAGATTCGAGTCATATGATTGTAATGATTAATCCCAGGTTTTTATGCAATGTTTTCTACAGATATAACTAATAAAATTGCGTGCAGGAAATTTCTCATTAAAAACGAAGAGGAAATCTTCATAGTGCGTGGAGACGGCGTCAGGATTAAACCCGACGACATTGCGTCTCTAGTAATGTAAAGATTTGAATTTTTTCAAGTATTTTTGAAAAATAAAATGTGCGATATTTAAAATTTGTAATTTTGTTGTAAACCTGCAGAAATCTATTATTGTATCATCGCTTTCATCCTATCTTTACTGCTTTCATATAGTCAGCCCTAAAGTCTCGTTGTATATATCATATCCCACCATTTTTATGCTTGGTGTAGCTGTCTTTGTCTTTGATTACAGGTTATATTTGACGAGAAGAAGCTTGGAAGTTCTTAGGAAGTTTCATTGGACGACTCTTGGAGGACGATCTAACCGGTTATCGCATGTTTCTTCTCCATTATTGAGCAAACCAGGGGAGTACTAGTTTCTTTTACTTGTTTTCTTTTCCCTTTATTCGTTTTTACGGGTACTTCTATAGAATATTAGGGACAATGTTCAACTTAAGTGTAGGGGGAAAGAAGCCTTAAAAACTATTCCTTCATTTGTCATTTGCCTTGTTTCTTAAAATGATGGGTAATATATCAAAACATAGCATAAAAAGGTAATTTTGACCAAAATTTATTTTTTTTATGACACATACCTACTAAAATCGAGTATTAATAGCGTCTCATGGATAGAAATATGTATGACTAGCACAAAAACCCTCAAATTCCACCAAAAAATGTAAGATTCGCCTTTAGATCTATAGGAATTCGGGTATCCATTATTGATACCCAAGATAAATTATACCTTTAGCTTTATCGAGTTAAGGTTCAAATGCAGTCATATGTGTCTATTACGTCGTTACAGATGTGTACGTATGGTCTTAGTCGCCTTTTTTGGGGCATTAGTATCGGTATTAAATTATATGTGTGTACTGGTAGTATATTAAATTCTAGAACTTGTTTTTGTAATGCATCACGAGACCGCATAGTGAGAACTAGGATTTTTTAGATAAGAAGGACTAGGATTAACGCATGTTTTAAACTTGTAATTGTTATGATGGTCACCTTAACCATATAACTATCTAACACCCTTGCCATGCACTCATTTTTAGTGCAGGATACCCCTAGTATAACCCTTTGAGCCTATCCTTTTTCACGGTTCTCGTAATGTTCTAGTTAATCCGGACTATTAATGAAGAGCATTGTTACCCTTGAACTAAGTTTTACACCCAAATCGCCTTAGCCTACCTTGTATGTACTCGCTTTTAGTACATTATTGTTTTAACACAACTTAATTATTTAAGTACACGGTTGCTAAGTCCTTATCCTTGTAAATACAGTTTTGGGACGATTGGGATTCATAGTAGTTTTCATCTTATGAAGAATTGGGGAAGAAGTAATTTATTACCCCAAATAGGGCTCAATCAGCTCTATGTTATGTTGAATCCACCTCAAATCGGGTCATTGAGTTAGATTGTAAATATCGAGTATGTCAAAGTTAAGTTGTAGTTTTGTATCTATAAACCCCCATGATGTATATATGTTTAAGCAATGCAGAGCAAAAGTGAAATACGAAAAAATGTATATAAAAAAATTGAAAAAAATGTACGGGTTGACATAATGCTTATGTTTTATGTTTATTAACAGAGTCAAGGAAAAGAAAAATAAAGAGATTGATTGTAGAGTTGTGTAGAGTTAGTATATCTTTTGTCCGAGTCTTGGTTAGAGCACCCAAATTCATCGGCTATTCTTATAAAATAATAGCTAAACCCTTTTTCACATCAACCCAATTCCACGCGCACAAGGCCACCCAAATATATCCCATCTGTTTCCGTTTCTGTTAATGTTATCTTACACCTACACCCCACAACCCTTTAAAAAGACCTCTTTGACAGTAATGACTAGTACATTTTTATTTTTGCGGTCTAACGTTGGAGGTTTTGATTCTTTACCAAGCCTATAGTAATTTATATGCTATGACAGGTAATGAGTGTTGATTTTCCATTTCCCATAGTTGTTATAATTTATTATACATCCGAGTGAAAGAGAGAATCCCAAACACTTATGCGATGTGCTAGTATATGCTTTTCCTTGCTTTTAAATTACGAGTCTAAAGGTTGTGTTGATAAAAATGCTTTTAAAAGAGTAGGTTAAATGACCCAATATTGCTATTGTCTAGGTAAAAAGCCATTTGGCTTGAATATTGCTATTGTCTAGGTAGAAAAGCCCATTTGCTTGAGAACAAGCAAATCCCAAGTGTAGGGGTATTTGATGAGGTGTTATTTTATACACTTTTTCAGGGCCATTTAACCCCCTAAATCATGCAAATATGCCCAAATTATGTTGTTAATCGTTTGTTTTTAGGTTTTTAGCACTTGGATGGCATTTGGAGGAAATACACGTGACTTGGGCTCATTTGAAGAAGAAACGGAAAAGATTACGATCTACACCAAAAATCAGGAAGAATTGTGCATACAGAGCGTGGAGACGGCGTTGCCATCATAAAGCGACGACGTCAGGATCTTCATCGTGACGGTGTCAAAAATCCAGCGACGGCGTCAAGACGTGGCCGACTTAAAGAGGATCTAGAATCATCCACATGACGACGGCGTCAAGACTTCAAAGCGACGCCGTTGCGCCGTTTTTACTATATATACAAAACCGATTTTAGGGTTTTAAGTATGTAACTTTGTATAACTTTTAAGTGACGAACCCTAGTTATTCTAACAGCTTTTTAGGTCATTTTTAGGGCCTTAAAACCCTATTGTAACTACCTTCAATCCATCTTTTAATCAAGTAAGATTGCCTATCATTATTCATTCAATATGTCTATGTGTTGTTTGATTGATTTATGCTCTTGCTTTCTTTATAACGTGCTAGGCTAAACCCTTCTTTGTATTTACTTATGATTGCATGAAACTTAGGCTGTAGATCCTTTTGATGTTGCTTCTTGTTGATGGATGTGCGAGTTAGGCTCTAAAAAACTAGCCATAAGATATTAAATTGGCATAGACGTCTAGGGAAACGCGAGTGTGTAGAAAGGATACCATCGGTAATAGTGTATCGAGTTCAACTTAAACGTTATCCGCATATTTCAACCTCCTTTCGGATCTCTAACGACTAGGAGATATGTTAAAAATGGTAATGACGTAAAATTCAGAAAATGGCCTACAAATGTAGTAAGGGGTAAATTAGTAATTTAACTTGGGTTCTGGAACTTTTGGACAGCGGGGGCCACATTTCTGTGAAAATAGACTCGTAATGCCACCTGTACGCGAAAACCACATGTTTATATCTATTACGGATTATAAAAGACATGCTTACAAAGAGGGGTAAAATTTCTGAATTTTGTAAATAAAAACTTTAGATAGACGTAAAAACTAAGGTGAACACTTGTAAGAAAATTTGGTTAAAACTTAAACTAAATTCTCTTGGGGACGATATTAGTTCAGATTTGGCTTGGGATTTGAGTGGTTTTAACCCAATAAAGGTTAGGACTCAATGCCATACTTGTTTCGTAAATAAAATGCTTTATCCAAACTCGCCTTTCTATAGTCATTCAAATTGTGTGCGTATATGTTTTTGGTTAATTTTTCTAATTGCGTCTTTTTATTTTAGGTTGGCACTTAGGGTGTCCGATTACTCCAGCTCTTTAGCTGTTTATTTTGCGAATCGGTTAAAGGGTGAGTTCATAGCCCCTTTAACTACTTGTCTTACAAATTTCTAAAAACGGGGTGAGATTACATGCCTAGTTCACTTGGACACAAGTGCTTTCAAAAATGGTATGCTATTTCGTGATCATATTATTGCCTAAGTACCTTACCGCTAAGTCCCCTTTCTATCATGAACCGTTAAATACCGGCTGAGTAAACGCGAGTGTTGTGGATAGATCTATCGGGACTGACAATCCCCGTTCGGAAATTTGGTTTCTAGATAACCATGTGGCGCACTTAACATTTGAATAATACGTAGGATGTTTTGGCAGCATCCCTTTTCCTGTTTGGGGCATATACTGCGATTACTGATTTGATTATATTACGTGTTAAGGTTCGGTGTCATGAGCTTAGAGCAATAATATTGTTTTTTCATTAATTTGGTTGAATTTGTTTCTCTTGTCTATATTACTTATTCTTGTGGTCCAGGCTTTATTACTATAAACTTAATAATTCACCCGAACAATGCTGTTGACGTTTTAAGCATGTTTTATCTCAGGTCCAAAGGTATGATTTCTTTCTGGATAGGAGCCGCATGGAGATACCTTGACAGATGGATTCTGTGTTTTCTTTATTTCGATGCTAAACGTATTAAACTTGTTTTTTTATTAACCAGGTAATTAACCTTTGAAATTTTGCGTTTTGGACAAAATCTTGTAAAATGTGGATCATTATGTCCCATGTTTGTAAACTTGTTGGGACCAGATTGTTGCAAACTCTGATCTTTATGAAGCATCGAATGAATTTTATTTAAAAATGTCTCTTTCGAGGTCGTTTCCTATTACTTGATAGTTGTGCTATGACGTGGCACCCCAATATCACCATTCTGCTGCAAGTCTGATTTTGGGGTGTTATAGATTGGTATCAAGAGCCAAGGTTATAGGGAACTGGGTCATTTTTCAAAACCTAGTCTATAACAAAAAAAAAATTTTAATTTTCTTTCTTTCATTTTCAAATTACAGAATCGTCAATCGCTAGCGTGATCTCCGCATGGGGCGGCGAAATTCCCTGATCCTTAAACTAATTTTTTTCGATTAATAATTATAGTAATTATATAATTATGTATATAATCAGTTTGGTTAAATTTTGATCCATTTACCTTATTCTTTATCGTATTACTATTCATAATCGTATATTGGTCCAATGTATAAAAATTGCCCATACTGATTGATGATGTATATTTATAAAAGATCACCCGTTTTAAAACTTATATAATTTTAATTATATATAATTGTTTGAAAATAATTATCATTGCGAAATATTAATTCTCGGTGGCTCTGTGGATTCATTATAGAATTTGCATACTTTATGATGATTAATCGTGGCTATTACATCAAGTCATTTATGCTCTTTTCTCCCATTAAATTATCATGTTCCATGACCATGTATAATAAAAGCCAAAAACAAAACCTTTACAAATTCTTAACAAATTGTGTACTTGTTTTGTTGCCAGATCATGGTAAGCGCCTCAAGAAGAATCGAAGAACATACAATTAAGAAGTTGGTGGAAAAACGTATGGCTAAAGCTATTAAGAAGTAAGAGAAGGCTAGGGCCAGTTCAGATAAGGTCGGAAGTTCAAGAGGAGATACCGAGAATGTTGGAGGTGCTGTTGCACTGAATGTGCAAGGTTGTTCACATAAGACTTTCACGAATGGAAAACCTCACCCTTTTAATGGAACGGAGGGTGTTGTAGGTTTAAGCCGATGGATTGAAAAGGTACATCACGTGTTTGAGATTAGCAAGTGTGCTAAAGGGGATAAAGTTATGCTTGCTGCTAGTACTTTTGAGGGTCATGCTTTAACATGGTGGAATGGAAATGTGCACACCCTAGGGCTTGTTAATGCTAACATGATTCCTTGGAATGAATTCAAGTCCATAATGACTACAGAGCACTTGCCCACGACTGGAAAGTCCAAAGGATGGAGGAAGAGCTTGGACTTTGACTTATGAAGGGAGGATGATCTTGAGATTCCAATAATCGTTTCCCATGAATTGGCCTTAATGTGTCCTGAGCTGGTACTAAATGAAAAGAAAAGGGTTGAAAGGTAACATTAAAAGGGTTTTCCTAAAAGTAAAATCCAAAGGAAAAACATCACTTCTTCAAAAGCCTACTTACATTCACACGCAATCAAATGGCTCTCGTGAGCTGG
Source organism: Tanacetum coccineum (assembly GCA_026074375.1). NCBI lineage: Eukaryota > Viridiplantae > Streptophyta > Magnoliopsida > Asterales > Asteraceae > Tanacetum > Tanacetum coccineum. The sequence continues at coordinate 83,054 of BQNB010006516.1, read as the reverse complement.
TTGAGCAAACAGTTCAGGGTTAAGGATGCAAGGGGCCAGTGAGAGTAACAAAAGAGGAAGTGGCAAGACACCAAAGAAAACACCAACAACATAAACCTCAACAACTACCGAAACCGGCAAACAACCATCAGCGACCAGCAGCAGAAACCAAAGAGGCAAGAAAACCATTAGGGACTATGTAACAGCCGCCAGCTGAGGGTCGGACCATACGCTGGAAATTTACCATGGTGCCAAAGGTGCAGGGCACATCATCATCCAAGGTCCTTGCCCTCCGAATGTGTAAAAGTGGGTAGGCTTGGTCATCAAGAGAAGGACTGTCGGGTTAGGTTTCCCTAAGCAGGAGGAAATGCTTTACAAATGTGACAAGGCTTTAGAATTTGTGGAGAGAAGGGACACTACAAGAATAGGTTTCCAAAAGGAAGAAATCATCAGAATGAAGGAGCCCCTGCTAGAGCTTATGTGATGGGGATTGAGAACCCACAGCAGAACCCAAATGTGGTCACGGGTACGTTTCTTCTTAATGATCACTACGCTAGTATTTTGTTTGATTCGGGTGCTGAGAAAAGTTTTGTGTCTACTGAGTTCAGTCCTTTTATTAATATTGCCCCTGCCACTCTAGACACTAGTTATGAAGTAGAGTTAGCTGATGGGAAGATTGTTAGTACCAATACAGTTTTACGTGGTTCTGTACTTTAGCCTTCGTATAAAACCATTGTTCTTCAAAAGATTGACTTACTCCTGACCCGAACTCCAGAAGGTTTTGACGTTCAATTATTAATATGGACTGGTTATCATACCCACCGTGGTGTGATTAGTTTTGCTATGAGAAGATTAGTTCGCAATCCCCTACCGAATGGTGGGAGATACTAGAAATGCCAAGGGTGAGAAGACCATAAAAAGATCCAAAACTCCTATCTTGTATCAAAATTGATGAGAAGAAACCTAAAGACATTCGTATTGTCCAGGACTTTCCCCGATGTGTTTTCTCGATGATTTATTCAGTTTACCTTCGGTTGCGTGAGATAGAAACTTTTGCATCGACTTGATTCCAGGCACATTGTCCAGTTGTGAAGTTTCGCCATAATCCCCCGATTAGCCCCTTCCAAAAAATGATAGAATTGTCAACCACTTAAAAGAAGCTTCAGGAGAAGGGTTTTTTATTAGGTCCGAGTTCATTCACCAAGAGGAGCTCCTGTTTGTTTGTCAGAAAAAGAACCGGGCCCTTGAGAATGTGTATTGACCTACAGTGAACTGAATACGTTAACTATTAAGAACCCGTTACCCTCTACACCAGGATCGATGATTTATTTGACCAATTACAGGCGCGTATTGTTTTCTCCAAAATAGATCTCCGTTTGGGATATCCATCAGTTAAGAGTTCGAGAAGAAAACATACCGAAGACCGCTTTAGAACATGTTCTGGGCACTCTTTGAGTACACCATTATGCCAATTTTGGGATGACGAACGCACCAGCAGTATTCATGGACTTGATGAACCGCGTCTGTAAACCCTATTTGGATAAATTCGTAATTGTGTTCATCGATGACATCCTTATCTACTCAAATTCAGAAGAAGAGCATGAAGCCCACTTGAAGGCAGATTTTGACTTAACTTCAATAGGAAAAGTTATACGCTAAATTTTTCAGAAGTGCGAATTTTTGGTTAAAAGACGTCCGAGTTCCTAAGACACGTGGTCCAACCGGGATGGTAATCCATGTGGGATTCTAGCAAGGTTGAGTCGGTAAAGATACTGGAAGACTCCTAAGTTAACTCACAAGATTCGTCATTTTTATGATTTGGCAGGTTAGTACCGAAGGTTTATTGAAGAATCTCCTCCAAGATCAGCCAAGCCCTCTCAACCCTGTTACTCAGAAGGAATAAAAGCTTATTGTAGGGCGATAACAAGAAAAGCTTTCCTTCCGTATCTTAAAAGAAAATTTATGTCATGCTCATGTGTTAGCACGTTAATTCCCGAGTGACCAAACGACTAGGTGGTCTATTGCGATGGGGCAAACCAAGGTTTTGGATGTGTGCAATGCAGCGAGGCAACGGTGATTGTGTATATGCCTACAAGACCAAATTGAAAATATCATGAGAAGAATTATACCACCCACGACCTTGGAGTTGGGTGGCGGTGGTTTTTGCCCTAAAAACTTAGAGACATTACCTTTATGGAACGAAAAGTGTCATTTACATTGATCATAAAAGTCTCCAGTATCTTTTTGAACAGAAGGAATTGAATATGCGGAAGAGGCGGTGGATCGAACTACACAGTGACTATGAATTCGAAATCAAATACCATCCAGGCAAGGTAAATGTTGTAGCGGATGCTTTGAGTAGAAAAGAAAGACTCAAGCCTAGACGAGTGCGTGCCATGAGCATGACTATCCAGTCCGGCCTCAAGGCCAAGATTTTGGAGGCACAATGTGAAGCTTCCAAGGATCTTAAGGCCCCAGTTGAATGGCCAAGAGGATTAGAAACACATTTTGAGAGGCGGGATGACGGTGGAATTTACGTTCTTCGGATTCGGTAATTTGGATTCCAATCTTTGGTGGTAATAAGGACATTGATCATGGATGAAAAAAGCTCACACTTCTAGGATATTCAGTACATCCTGGTGCGGATAAAATTAAACTTATGTTTGAGGGACTGTATTGGTGGCCTGGTATGAAGAGAGACATTTCTGAGTATGTTAGCAAGTGTCTTACGTGTTCTAAGATTAAAGCCGAACATCAGAAACCCTCAGGATTTCTTCAGCAACCAGAAATTCCTGAGTGGAAATGGGAAAAGATAACAATGGACTTTGTCACAAAGTTGCCTAAAAGTAGCAGTGGGCATGATACGATTTGGGTCGTTGTGGATAGATTGACCAAGTCGGCTCACTTCTTACCTATTCGTGAAGACTACAAGACGGAGAAATTAGCAAAGATTTATACCAATGAGATTGTAGCGAGACATGGTGTGCCAGTGTCAATCATTTCAGACCGTGATGGTCGATTCACGTCACACTTATGGCAAGCTCTTCAAGAAGCATTGGGTACAAGGCTAGACATGAGTACAACTTACCACCCTCAGACCGACGATCAGAGTGAGCGTACTATTCAGACGCTAGAGGATATGCTTCGAGCTTGTGTTATGGATTTTGGTGGCAGTTGGGATACTCATCTTCCATTGATTGAGTTTTCTTATAATAACAGTTACCAGACGAGCATTAAGTGTGCACCATTCGAGGCTCTGTATGGGCGGAAATGTAGATCCCACATGATATGGACTGAAGTTGGAGAAAGTCAGCTTATTAGACCAGAAATTGTGCAAGAAACGACTGAAAAGATTGTTCAAATTAAGGAAAGATTGAAAATGGCAAAAAGTCACCAGGAAAGCCATTCTGATAAGAGGCGTAAACCTCTTAAATTCCAAGTTGGAGACAGAGTGTTACTTAAGGTATTTCCATGGAAGGGAGTGATACGATTTGGTAAGAAATGAAAGCTAGCACCACGATATGTGGGACCATTTGGAATCGTGGAGCGTGTTGGACCGGTGGCTTATTGGCTGAAGTTACCCCAGGAGCTAAGCTGTGTCCACGACACGTTTCATGTGTCAAACCTCAAGAAATGCTCGGTTGAGCCAGATGTTCAGGTGCCTTTGGATGAGATCGAGATTGATGAAAATCTACGTTTTGTTGAAGAACCTATTGAGATCGTGGAACGCGATGCCAAAAAGCTAAAGCGAAGAAGAATTCCATTAGTCAAAGTTCGTTGGAACTCTTGGAAAGGAGCTGAGTATACCTGGGAACATGAAGACCAATTCCAGATGAAATATCCGCATCTTTTCTCCGAACCCGTACTTTCCTCAAGTGCCGCAACTTGAGCCTTGAGGACAAGGCTCTTCTAACCGGAGGAGACTGTAACATTCTGTATTTTCAGGTCATTTATGACGTCATTTATTTTACTAATTATTATTTTATTTTTATTTTTTCTCGTACGCGTTTACTTTTAATTCTTATTATATAGTAAAATCGCGTAAACTAAAAATCAACAATTAACGTAAACGGACACCAAACGAATTAAAGTTTTCGTCAAGCAAGCAATATATTACTTTTACGAAATTAATAATCAAAGTAATAATCAACTTTTTATATTTTATTTTTATTGGTTGCGTAAAACGTTTACGTTTCGCAATTTAATACGTTTAGGTATTCCCGGAAGCACCAAAACTTTTTTACGCTTTAACAAATACCCACTTTTATACCCAATACATAAAAATTACAAATATATCTTATGTATACACGTACATATCCGGTTATGGTTGTAGAAAACACAAAGAAATATCTAAATTACAAACATACTTCCTTGAAATAATGGGATAACTTCCATATAAGGGAACATAAGAACACAAGCCATTAAGACTTAAAGACTTTCACAAGTCTTGACCAAAGACTCCTTAAAGTCCTCTTAATGTTTCTTTGACTAGTCTTCTAAATATATAAAGGTAACAACTAGTAACTAGAACACACACTTGCATTTCTTTAGCAAATTTTTCACATAATTCTTTTCTTATACTCCCTCCTAGCTACCGCAACATCCAAACCCACACCAAATCCTTACAAAATTTTACTTAACACATTTACATACATTCCTACAACATATCTAAGATGTCCTAAGAAGATTTAAAGGCTTGGTTAAGTCTTTACAAGTGTTAAGCAAGAAAAATGGAAGATTAGGGTTTAGGGTTTCAAGATCTTGCAAGCTTGGGTTTATAATCTAAACAAGGGTTTGGATTGTGTTGGTTATCATATTACATCACCATAAGGTTATCTAAAACCCTTTATGTCTTTACATTTATCATTTTATGTGTATATAAGTTCTATGTAGTGAAATCACCATTAGGATGCTTTTAAAACATGTTTTTATGAAACACATCCAAACTTTCTGTTTGGATTCGACATATAACCTGGTCATTTTATAATTTTATAAGATAGTACGTCTCATGACGATTCCAAAATGATAAGAAACTCGAAAAACCGATTTATAACAAAAAAAGATACGACGATTTCAAGTTTACGTTAATTATATACTTTTATAAAACTATTTTTATAAAAGTTACTATTCTCCACAGAAACTTATACTTTTAAAATATCAATAAATCGATAAAACTTTTAAATACGAAGACGTGCTCGAAAGAATCGCTAAAACGAAGTTAAAATGAATAAGTTACGATATTTATGAGATTTACGATAACTAAATCTATAAAAATAAATATATAACTGTTATGAACAGTAAAATCACTATTCATCAGAAAAACTCAAATTTTGAAAATGTTATATTTTGATAACTCGTCTTAATACGAAGGCGTGGACGTAAGAAACGAAAGAAACGGACTAAAAACGAGAAAGTTACGCCAGTTTTACTAAAGTATACTTATAAACATTTTTACTTTATAAATATGATTTCACTAAAACGATTAGATGGTGATGTAGCTATATAGAATTATATGTGGTATTAGTTAATCAAAGTACTATATTACTAGGGAGTTTCATAATGAGGCCTCTTCGGGGTGGCGTATCGACGAGTTGTTGGATTTACGATTTAAAGTGTCCTAGCTCCTCATACGTCACTACATGACCTCTTAATTATGATAGCCCGAACGATAGTATGATGAGCTATACGACCTATAAATAATCAAAGTGTTTAGTACTTATACGACCTATATTGGATTAGGTTGCCTTCGGATTCCTTCGTGACGCATTTTTCTATTGTGAATACTTGTTGATTACCATTCACTCGAGGTGAGTTCATAGCCCCCTTTTTACTACGTGATTGTTTTACAAAATCTACGGGGTGAATTACATTGCTTGTTTTACTATTGGACACAAGTGTTTTTCTAAGTGTTTTCAAAGTGTTTACAAAGTGTATGCTATCCAGATTACTGCCTGAATATTATTGCTAAGTTACCTTATTGCCGTGAAGTCCCTATTTATCATGAACCGTTAATTGCTATTGTAGTAAGCGCGAGTGTTGTGGATAGATCTATCGGGACTGACAATCCCCACCTTTCCTTGGGTCACTAGTTTGATCAAGGTGCATTTAACATTGAGAGGTGTTAGGTTGTTGGCAAGCATCCTATATTCTGATTGGGGCACAAATCTAGTTAAGGCTTCGGGGTCATGAGCTTAGTGCAATAATAAACGTTTTGGACTACTGAATGTGTTTCAGAGTCTACTATTACTTCGATCTTGTGGTCCACCCTTTTTACCGATAAACCTATGATTTCACTCAACTTTTGTGTTGACTTTTAGCATGTAATTTCAGGTCCTAGTGTATGAAGATTGGAGGGGAGCCGTGACGGATATCAATGAAGACGGATTCTGTGTTTTATCTATATTCAATGCAAATTTGATTATCTTTAAAAACTTAAGTCATCTTTTGGTATTATGAAGCTTTTGTTTAATTAAATATGTACTTGAAATGTTTATGACTTTTAAAACATATGGGACAGAATGTATAAACTCTGATATTTTGCTATGGCATCGAATGAAATCTTGTCTTAAACGTTCATTTATGGTCGTTTCCTATATCTTTATTGTTGTACTTTGACGTAGCACCCCATTGTTACCATTCCGCTACTACCTGATTTTGGGGGTGTTATAGATGGCTATTCAGAATAGTTAAATACACGGGAAAGAATTGTTGTTTGGAAACCAAATGAGGTGATGCAATGTTTTTTTTGCAAACAGTGCTTAGATTTCGTAGAACACTTGTTTTTTGCATGTGCACACACTCAACGAGTGTGAATCTGTCTTTTAGTTAGAATGAGATTATGGAAGAATTAAAGAGACTGTCAAATAATCAAAATGTGTGGAGCATTATCAGGAGGCTAGTATTTGGTGCAGTGGTTTACTACACATGGCAAGAAAAAAGTAATAGAGTTTTTAGAGATGAGAAAAGAGATGCAAAGACTTTGATACAAACCATAAAGGAGACTGTGTAGTTAAAGATAACAGGGTTTGTAGTGAAAGAATCAAGAGAAATGAGAGAAGTGGAAGCTAGATGGAATATGCAGATTCAAAAGAAGAGGAATAGAATGTAGTTTGTTAGAATGTGTCAATTGGATATTTTAGTTTATAGTTTGTAGTGTCTGGTTTATGAGAATGCTTGGGGCATGTCCCATGGCATTGGTAATACTGTATTTTGTATTTTTGTCTGAGTAATATAATTCACATATTCAAAAAAACTACTAATTGCATATATATCCTTAATAGACTTTTGTAATTGCATATATATTTTTTCTTAACCTTCATAATTGCATAAATATCTTTTAAAAACCTTTAATATGTCCAAAATGTCAAAATACTTATTTAAAATAATTATGAACTCTAACTTATGATATATATAATTATTATAAATAACAAAAGTAACATTTGTATCAAAGGTATAATATCCCGAGGTTCAAAATGAACTAGATGACAAAAGATAATACATCAAGACGATATTTAACATCACACAAAAAATCAATTTATATCATATATGAAATAAACTCATAAATACATCTCATGATTGTTATATATGTATAAAAAATAAAGTATTTTTACAATGAAAGCGTATATTACTGCCAACAAGTTTGTAAGTAAAGAAAAAGTAAATTAAAAAATATTGTTTTATAATTATAATTATCATGTATTTTAAAGTTGTAAATTTATATTAAATAGTTATTTGTAAGATAAAAGCCATAAATTACCAACGTATATTCCAAAATTTTTCGACTTGAACCCTTTACTTTTTTATTAACACCGAAACCACGTACTTTCAAATTTTTAACCGACTTGAACCAAACGTTTGTACCGTTAGTTATTATGTGGCAACGTTAGTCCATTTAGCTAACGATCGCTTTGCATCGTTAGTCCTTTAACAATAATTTTCTTTATATGATTTTTTACGTTTTCGCTCGTTTTTTTCAACCGTGTTCGTACGATTTCGTCTGTATTTTACGTTTTTTTACGTTTTCGTCTGTTATTTTACGTTTTTTTTAAGTTTTCGTACGATTTAAAAAAACGAACGAAGATTTAAAAAAAATGCGCGAAAGCGTAAAAGAACAAACGTAAAAAAACGGTTTCGCACGTTTTGTTCTTTTACGCTTTCGCACGTTTTTTCTAAATCTCCGTTCATTTTTTAAATCTTTTGAAAACGAAAAATAATAGAGGAAAACGTAAAAAAACATAAAATACAGATAAAATCGTACGAACACGGTTGAAATCGTACGAAAACGTAAAAAAACAGATGAAAATGTAAAAAACGGACGAAAACGTAAAAGATCGGAAGAAAACGTAAAAAGGGACAAAAACGTAAAAACATACGAAATTTTAAAAAACCAGACGAAAATGTAAAAAAACGAACGAAGACGTAAAAAAACGTGCTAAAGCGTAAAAGAACAAACGCGTAGGAAAAATGGACGAAACGTAAAACAACGGACGGTGTAACGTAATAAAAAGTAACGAAAGCGTAAGGAACCGGACGATAAACGTAAAAAAAATTGGCGCGAAAACGTTAGAAAAAAAAACGGGCGAAAACGAAAAAAAAAACAGACGGAAAAGTAAAAAAAACCAGACGGTAAATCGTAAAATAACAGTCGGTAAACGTAAAAAAATCATTATAAGATTTATTGTTATTTAGGACTAACGATGCAAAGCGATCGTTAGCTAAATGGACTAACGTTGCCACATAATAACTAACGGTACAAACGTTTGGTTCAAGTCGAGAAATTTTGGAAAGTACGTTGGTAATTTATGGCTTTTACCCTTATTTGTATATATATGCCATATTTAAGGTTTAGAAGGAAATATTTGCAGTCATAAGTTTAATTTTTATATATATGCAATTTTTGAGCTTTTAAAATGATATATATGCAATTATAAGTTTGAGTTTGATATATATGCAATTTTATGAATATATATGCAATTATAAGCAGATACGTAGTTATTATAAGCAGATACGTAGTTATGGAGTGTTTGTAATTGCTTGTTTGTATATAGAGATCTACTAGTACTATTCTTTGAACAACAAACAACATAATCAAACTATAATCAGAAAACCACCACTTGATGGTTTGGGTTGCAGCTAAATATGAAAACCCTACAAGGAGTAGTGTTTCTCCACTACCATATGTTGCCACATGGAAATATGGAATGCTATGTTTTTCTTTTTGGATTTATCTACTTTTTCTTT
>BQNB010006516.1:6003-70625 GCA_026074375.1 Tanacetum coccineum | reverse complement strand
ACGGATGTCCTCTCCATAAGAGCAAGGAAAAATCTCCATCGGGCTTTCAAAAATTTTAATGACTTTGAAAGCTTTAGGGCCCCGATGAGATAATTCCGGGAGAAGAGAAGTATGAACTCCTTTAGAAGTGAGAATCCCGGGGTTGAAAACTTTTTCCTCATTTTCGGATGAAAACGAGAGTAGAGTTTCGGACCCGGGAACTTCTTTGTGGAAAGGAAGTTCATAAAGAGGAGGATTAAAATCCTCAAGAATTAAAGAAGCATTAGATATGGATATCTTCTTTTCATTCTTATCCGGTGTTACTCGAATAGTGACTTCAAAAAGGTTCTCATGAATGAGTATACCCGGATTAAATACTTTGTCCTCGTTATTGGTTGAAGGCAAAGCATCAACCTCGGAAAAATCCTCATAGAGAACCGAGTCACACTTGGGGGAAGGAAGGAAATCACTTGATCTAGGGGGATCAAGTTCATCAATCAAGAGTTTAGACTCTTTGATTTTATCTTCCTTGGAGTCAAATGGATCATCATAAACATCATCATTATCGGACTCAAGTTCAACAAGATCATCATCGACATCATCATATAATGGTGGAGATGAATAATCAAGAGTATGTTCATCGGTGAACATCTCGGGAATGGTATCAACAAGATCGTTATTAGGATCTGCAAGATTACCCTCATCAACCGAATCCTCGAGAATAGAATCCATTTCCTTGGTAGGATCATGGTTAAGCAAATATTCTATTTCTCTAAGATCGGATTCGATATCAAAAGGAAGATCATAATTTCCCGATAGAAATGTAATAAGAGCGAGTTCATCGGCAAACTCCTCAAGTAAAAGGTCGACAGGATCATCATTTCCTGGTGGAAATGAATCACTTGCGAGATAAGCTTCGAATTCTTCCCAAATTAATTCACTTTCTTCGAAGGAAGTAATTGTGGGGGAAGAAGAAGACTTGGTCATGGGTTCTGAAATCGGAGTGGGATTGCTACTCAATAGATTGATAACTTCCGGTGAAGTTAAATCGGTATGAGAAGAAAAAGTGGGATTCCCACTTTGATGATTTGTTGCCTTTTCATTTGCAAACAAGTCCTCAAGATAAGCCTCATGAGAGACATTATAGATGTCAATCACGTTGATTGATTCTTTTTTAGGATTGTTAAAATAGCTTGAAGTATCATGTCTCATGTTCAAGATTATTCTTTTGTCATCGTCACGGAGAATCATTTCTTCTCTGTGAATGTCAATCAAAGCACAAGCGGTCCGTAAGAAAGGTCTTCCCAAGATGAGGGGGACTTGAGGATCGCTCTCATAATTAACGATGACAAAATCAGCGAGGAATGTAAACTTTCCAACCGGAACAAAGACATCTCTTGCAATTCCAGCCAGTGTATAAATTTCCCGGTTAGCTAGTTCAAGGGTCATGCGAGTGGAAATAAGCTCGGGTAAACCTAACTTTTTCCAAACCGAGAGTGGCATCAAGTTGATGCTAGCACCTAGATCGGCTAGGGCTTTGCACTTGAGCTCACTAAAACCACACAGAATGAGAAATTTCCCAGGGTCTCCTAGTTTCTCGGGTAATTTCTTAAGGATAACCGCTGAGTAATTTTCATTAAGGGGTGTGTTTGCCAGCTCTAAAAGTTTCTCCTTATTGGAAAGGAGACTTTTAAGCATTTTCTGGTACTTTGGGATAAGAATCAAAGCATCGGCAAGAGAGATATTGATGTAAAGTTGTTTGAACATTTGCCAAAATTTGTGAATTTAGACTTCATCTTTTTTTGTTTTTTTTCTTGGTGCATTCTTGAAGGATAAGGGATATTGGGGTGAAGAGGATCCCTTTGGTTCACGTTTATAATTCTTTAGAGAAGTCAGGTTTTAGCTTTTTGGACACGAGGAGGTGGGACCTTAATGGTATTACTCGGGAGTTTCGGGGTCCGGTTAAAGTCTCCTTACAGTTCATCCTCCTTCCGAATTAATGAATAGAGGGGAGGCATAGGAACGGAAGAAGGTCCATCAAGAACAAGGACGCTTCGGGTCTGTGATGGCTTTAAAATTCACTCTCGGGTTAGCAACGGTGTTGCTAGGGGAGGAGATCCCGATACCGAGGTTAGATAGAATTTAAGAAGCGAGTGGTGGAATCACTTTGGAAAAAGCTAGCCCATCGTGTTCTTAAGCTCATTAGTGTTTGGTTTCGAATTGAAGCTTGAATCGAAGTTTGCATTTCATTTCTTAACTCATTTTTCACATTGTTAATTTGAGCTTGCATGGCTTTTATATTAACCTCATTTATCTTCTTAATTTTCTCTAACTCACTTAAAGGTACAACTTGATTTTGTTGAGTTGGAGCTTGATAAGATGTACTCATGATTGAAAATTGTTTCTCGATTATATCCTTGAGTGAGTTTATGGCTTAAACGGTTGTTTTGATTATTTTGCACATTTGGTTGAGCAAAACCCGATGGTCGAATTTGATTAGCCACACTCGGAGGACGATAACCGAAATTACCCTGATTGTAGTTAACCGCGGCTGCTGAAACGTATCCTTGAATATTATCCGTAATCCCGGGAGAAAGTGTATCCATCGGCGGCGAGACACTGATACTAAGGATGAGCACCAGCAGTACACACAAATTTCCTCAACGGCTTTTATAGAAGTTGGAGGTGGGGTTGCTTAAAATTGTTTGAGAATAGCGGGGGTCATGGCGGGGGGTATTGAGGGTAGTCACCAAAAACTTGTTTGTTGATTTCACTGCATGAGTAAGTTTGGTAATCTCGGAGAAAAGAAGATATTAACTTCACTTGATTTCACTTGAGAAACATGTTTGTTCGTGAATTTGCGGCCCTTGGATTTATTTTGGATAATCGTCAACACATTCTTGGAGTACTTCTTTCCAAAGATTTACCACCTGGCGCAGAAATTCAAAGAATCTTGGTCGGCCGGGTTTAAGGCATTGTAGAAGGTATCAAGTTGATGCATCTCGGATAAAAACCAATGATGAGGGAACGCACGAGGAGAATCTTGTAACGGTTCCATGCTCATGAAACGATTCACAAACGTTGTTCAAAGTTGGAATTCATTCGGGAGATTTGTCGTTCTTGAAGGGAGGAAGAATTCTTGATGGAATTTGGAAACAAGATCTTCCAAGTTGAGAACAGAACGAGGGGGGTTCTTTTTCGAGCTTACAACAGGCTGCCCCCGCAGAGAGAATGAAAAAAAAAGCAATAAAGCTTAATCGTGAAAAAGTAGGCACATCTTTGTATTTTATGGTGGAAGTTATTTTGTTAAACCAACGAATGTGATCATGAGGATTGTCTTTCTCAAGTCCGAAGAATTGGTCCGAAGTCATCATATTAATGAGACTATGCTTGAGCTCGAAATGCTCAGCAAGAATTGGTGGAACCACGATTGCCTCCGCATAACCCTCGGTGGGTGCACGGAGCAATTTTGCCTAGTACGTTGATCGGGGCTATGTATCTACGGGAGATTCTTCAAAGAGAAAAAAGGTTGCTTTGAACGTTACGGTTACGAATTTTGGATTTGAGCCCATGTAGCGTGGATTAGGCAGAGATTCCTACAACTACCGATTGCAGAAAAGAGCGGTTACTGGTTCTTGTTTCTTCTATTGTTCCACGTGCGCTATGCACTAAAAAACAAGAACAAACACAATATGAGCGAGCGCGACACAAACCCCCCCCACCCGGACCCTCCGCTCTTCACCCCCCCCCCCCACCCAAGTCCATTGGTTAGTCGCCCCGTGTCAACTACGCACAAGAGAGCGGAAGGAATTAGCACGCCGAAGCGATTTAAAAGCGTTCTTCCTTTTTGGGCGATGTTCCTTGGATCAAGCCCGCCTTATACCCTCCTTATAGTTTGTAATTCAAAGGTGAGCCGATTATAACGATTAACAACACGATTTGTTTTGTTGATTTTTCAAAAAAAAATTGGTACTTTCAATACTTTAGGAAAAGTATTGGTGGTATTTTTTTTAATTTTTTTTTAATACTAAGAAAATATTCACAAACGAAAAATGATAACTTCACGAGGAAGGGTCTTCAAAAACTAATCTTCAAACGAAACACGAAAATCGTCTCACGACCTCCCCGGCAGCGGCGCCAAAAATTGACTCGTCCCTTTTAGTATATATAAATATATATAAATACGTAATAAGGATAAGATCAATAATAGAGAGATAAGTATTCCGTAAGGCTTTTAAAAGAGGAAATTACTTTTAACCAAAGCAAAATCCCTAAAAAACCTTCCCGGGTCGTTTCCCGTCGAGGCGTGAATTGAAAATCGGGATTAAGTTCGTGATCGCGTTTTTGAATGGTTTGAAAGATTTTTGGTTTGGATTCCTAATTCTACAATAATAATGCTAAAACAAGTAAAGGAAACCTAAAAACGAAAGCAAATAAGGCTAAAACACGAAAAACGAGAACGGGATTCAAATCTCGTTCTTTAAAAACCTAAATTCTACAAATTTAACCCTACGAACGCAAATTTAATTTTCCTAGGTCCTAAATGATAAAAGAAAATTTTCTAAAAAAGAATTATATTTTTTTGACTTTTTAATAATTTTTTATGAATTAAAAACTGTTTTAAAAAGAAAATTTAATTAAAAATATTAAATGAATTTGGAAAAATCTGAAAAATTACTGAAAAGTACTTTGAACAGTGCTGGTTTTATGAAAAATAAAATACTGAAAAGTTGCTAAACGAATAAGATAGAAATAAGCAAAAATGGCTGATAAGCTAATTTGGGCTAAAAAGGGTTAAATAATAAATTTGGAAGGATATGACCAGATGACCATATCTGGTGCTGTGGTAGTGAGAGTGTGTGTTAAGTCGTTGGCTTGGTAAAGGGGAGGTCACATGGTCGAATCCTGTGGCTTCCCTTTTTGAAAAACCTTTTTTTCTTTTAGTTTTTCTTTTTGAAACTTGCAAAATAACCAAAAATAATAAAACTTTAAAAAAGCAACTTTTTACAAAAACTTAAAATAAGCACAGAAATAAGCAGATTAAGTGACAGTTTTTACTTTTTAACTTAACTAACTAAGGGCTAAACTGTTAAGCTATTTAAGCACAAATAAGCAAATGAAAAGGCAAAATAAGCAAAGACAGATATAGTATTACACCTAATAAGCAATTCTAAACACAAATAAGCAAAGAAAGTAAACAACAAAAGGCATAAAAGAAATAAGCAGATTGGCTAAACTGTTAATTAAAACAGCCACAAGGGCACTTTTGGGCTTAATTTTAAGCCCTTAATGGATCCTTATGGCTATATGGCTTATACCCCTAAAAAGCTTGAACAATAAGCTTTCTAAATCACCCATAAGAAAAGAGTTTAAAACTCATTTAAGCCTTAAAAAAGACTGTTTTCAAACAGATTGCCTCTTTGTGGTTTTTTGAAGAGGGAAAAATATTTGGCTTTTGCAACATTGATTTTAAACAAGTAAAAGACTTTTAAAGACTAAATATAAGTTAAAAACAGATGATGAATAGACAAACATATTGAGCAGAGAGCTTAATAACAGGATTTAAAAGACAAGTAATGTAAATGACAATATTTAAAGAAAACTTAAAATTTCATTAGCTTGAAAAAAATTACAATGCAAGGATTTAAATGACAGTAAGTAAAAGACAGTATTAAAAATGATCTAATTTTGTTAAAACAAGACTTGACAAAAACAAATAAGCTACAATAGCTTATTCTTATACTAAAATTCTAAGTCTTCAAGTCTTCACTTGTGCTTCTTCTGTGAGAGAGCTCAAGAGGTGTGCTTTTGGTGTGAGGAGAAGTCCCAAAAATCATCTCAGCTATCCATTATGTGTGTTCTCTAAGTCTTGTGATCAAAGCCCCTGATTTTCTTGTCTTTTTCATGGACGAATAGGGTGTTAGGGGATTGCCAACATGGCAAATGCCCTATGTGATGAAGTGGGGTTAAGGGAAAGGAATGGTTTTGTTTGGGGGTACAGTAGACAAGGTAAAAATTAACAGGGGTGAAGGAATAGTAATTTGGGCGGGAAAGGGGTTGTTTTGTTTGACTGGGTTAACAAGTAAGAGTTGTGGGAAATGGCAAAAATGACCCCTCATTTTGTATTGTTGTTTTACACCCATAGTCCTTGTGGTGTGAAAGATATAAAGGAGTTGGCAAGTTAAGCCCTTGAGGTTGTATGCCTTTGTTACAGCCACAGTCCCTAAAGGACTAATGGTGTTAACAGTTAAAGGGTGTTATGGGCTAACTGGCAGTTAAGTTGTTTAGGCCTTAGTTAAGTATTTAGGCTTTTTTAAACTTTAGGCTTATGTAGTCTTGGTATAAATACCTTAATGGGCTGACCCGGCCCATTAGATGGGTGCGGGTTGGCCCATTAAGTATTTCTTCAATATCGGCATCATCTTTGACTTTGACTTTGTTGAGCTTTGACTTTGACTTTGACTTTTGACTTTTTCACGCTCTTCCATTCTGTGCTCGGTTTTGTCCGTTTTGACTTGATTTTTGTCCTTTTTGTTGATATCCGTTTCCTGCACAATATAAATGCAAAACACACAAATACAATGTATTTTTTGGTATGTTTTTGGTCTTTTAAGTCCGTTTTTATAGGCAAAGGATATGTGTAATTAAACACATACCAGTGTCCAAGACGTTGATGCCATGTATGTTGACTAACAAGAAAAACATGAGGATAGGAGATGGAGCTGTGACTGGTTAAAGATCCCTCGTGCTATCACATCGGAGAAGCACCCGACGAGTTGTGAAATCCTTAACAGAAAAACCAAATGCATCGAATTCAATGGTGCAATTATTATCACGAACAAACTGACGCATAGAAATAAGATTTTTGAAAATATTTGGTGTAATAAGGACATTATTAAGATGAAGGGAACCATAAGCAATTGGCAAAATACTATGGCCCGTATTGGTGATGGGTATAGAGTGACCGTCACCAACCGAGACAGAGGGATAAATGCAAGTATTAAACACATCACTTATACTAGTAATAGAAGAATTAAGGTGAGAACTCGCACCTGTATCCATGTTCCAAGCACCGTTAGTAAGATCCTGAAGTGTGACGGCACTAAAGGCATGTGGTAAGGTGGTCTCCGTATGTCCGAACTGAGTTGCGGGCTGACCCACATTACCAATGGGTTGGATCCGCTGAAAACTTGGTAAATGACCCATCGGAGTATTAAGCTGAGCCGGCTGAAAAATAGGTAACTGACCCACTGGAAGAGTGAGTTGGGTCTGCCGATACATTGGTAACGGACCTATATAATGAGTGGGTTGAGCATGCTGATTGTGGAAACCAGGGGGACAATAACATGTTACTGGGCTGAACAAATTATGGGCCAAAAGAAGAGCCCGGTGGACCAGCAGTAGCATGTGACATTTGCATATTTGGGATACCAGTACTAATTTTTCTTGGGTATTGAAAGTAGCAGCCGACAACCTTTTTAGTTGATTTGTTTTGATGAAAAAGTGACGGCAAAGATTATTTCCATGACGTTGGATATGAAGAAGAAGAACTATGGCGAAGTGGAGATGAAAAAACTTACTATGAACCACCTTTTGTGGATGTTAAAACTTTTGAAGTAAAATTATTCCTTTAAAATGTAACACCCTCAAATCTGAGTATGCAGTGGAATGTTGAATATCCGAAGGCGTTACATTATTGGGTCAATAGCACAAGATCAGAGAACGACTACTAAACGTGTCGTTTGAAAAAGATACATTGGATTAACAAAATACTTGTTTGTTACATAAGCTCATGGCTTCAAATGGTTCAACAAAATAGATAAAGATTTCGGTTTATAACAATTGTTCCCAAAATGTAATAAGACCCCAAATCTTAAGTGTTGACTCTTCAATTATTGACTCCCAATGTATCATCGCACCTCGTGCCTTATTGACCTGAAAAACATGCTTAAAACGTCAACATAAAGTTGGTGAATTCATAGGTTTATGTAAATCAATGGTAGGACCGCAAGATTTCCAAGTGTATGATTAAGCAACAGATGCAAACATCATAAAAAGTAATTACGTTTCCTAAGCTCATGACACCGAGGCTCGACGTATATGAATGCAATTATAAATTGCCAACTGGTGTCCGTGAATGATGTGCTAACCCTGCAACATCCCAAATTCGACATGGTATGCGTTCGTTCCCAGTGATAGCTAGTCACCCGAACGGGGATTGTCAATCCCTAATAGATCTATCCATAACATTCGCGCCCGCACAATGTAATTCCCAATCACATCTATGCAATTAACAGTTCATGATCATGGACATAAAGGGGTTATGGTAACTTAGGCAAACACGTAATCATGGCATAAAATGTACACTTGCGTCCAGTTTGTAAAACAAAGCATGTTATCACCCCAAGGATGTAAATCATTTAAATAATTGTAAAGCATGGGGCTATGAACTCACCTTAGCCGGTAGTTCTCTGAATGATAACAAGTATCCAAGTAGGTAGTGGATCACACCGTTAAGTACCTAAGTAAGTACGGTCAAGTCTTAGTTTACACATTTAAACTAACGACTCATTGTATAAACTAAATCCCATTTTAAGTTTATATATACCGTGATCACTTGTGCGGCGATGCACAAGATCATTGTTTTTATAATTTCGATGGTTCTCGATAAACGTGAAGTCATTATTAGTAAATATACTTTATTTATTAATTTGTTATTAAATCGTTCGACGTCCGAATATCTAAACGTTCGACCGACGGATAAATGTTTTATTTATCTCGCCTTGGCTCTAAACCACCCTTAAGTTTCTAGTTATTACATTTTTAGTCCTTAGGCTTACAAATATACACATTTATATTATTCAAACCTTCTAGTTTCGAAATGACACATTAGTCCCTAAGTTCTAAAAAGGAAGTTTTAGGTTTTATAGTTTATTCTTAAACCTTTATGTTTTCGAATATTACAAGAATAGTCCCTGGGGTTATTTAAAATTGAAAAGTGGACGACACTAACCCCTTGAGTTCCAGCAAATTACGGTTTTTGTCCCCCGACTTGTAAAATTTGCATTTTCATCCCAATTAAATCCCGACAAGTGATATTTGGTCTTATTTAGTCTAAATAAGTCAACCAAGCCATTTCGGCTTATAAATAAGCCATTCGAGCTTATTTCGGCTTAACGGGCCTTATTGGGCCCGTTAAGGTCCGTTTAGCTTTTTAAGGGTCCGATACAGTTTTTATAACTCTAAATATCGTCAATAAGCTTATACAGGGCTGTTAAGCTTACAATAAGCTCGGTGAGCTTATTGAAGCTTATATCGAGCTTATTGGGCTTATGGGCCCAATAGCTCAACCCGAATAGAACCTTAAGGGTTCCTTAAGCATTTTGGCTTATTTTCTACTCTAATTAAGCCCAGTACTTCTGTTTTATTTTCTAGCTTATTTAAAATAAGCTAATAAGCTTTTGATTTGGGCCGGTTTGGGGCCTGTTGAGGCCCGATAAGGGTATTTAGAGTTTTAGACTTCTCCTAGTGCTTTTCCAACTTGTATTTAAGCCGAACTAACTGTTTCCTTTTTCAGCTTATTCTAAATAAGCAAATAAGCTATTTAGAACCTTTGTTGGGCCGGTCTTGGGCCCGTTAAGGCTCGGTAAGGTTTTTAAAAGGTTTAGTGGGGTCCATTAGGGCCCGTTAAGCTTATTAAGTCCCCTTAAGTGCTCAGGAGGTCGGTTGCTTATGTAGCTTATTCGATAAGCTAATAAGCTCAACATTGGGCCTATTGGGCTCGATAGTGACCCGGTAAGGTTCTAGGGGTTCGGGCTCAATTCCTTTGGGTCCAATGACTTTCCTAGGGTTCTTTAAAGGCTTATAGGCTGTTTAAGCTTGCGAATAAGCTGTGAGAGCTTATTCGTGATGTATGGCTTATTTCGTGGACCCGGAAATGGGCTAGGAGGCCCATTAAGTTTTGCTAGGTTTAACGATGCATGTCAAGTGGTCCATTAAGGTTCTTAGTTTTATTTTAAGCTCAATAAGCTGCGTATAGGCACACGAATAAGCCGTTTAGGCTTATCGTGGCTTATGAGCTTTGTGGGCTCTCGAAGATGGGCTACGCAGCCCACTAAGGGTCCGAAAGGTTTACTAGTGAGTTATATGGTTTCATTAAATTGTCTAGCACAAATCCAATGTGTCTAACATTTTCTAATCGTGCTCCCTAGCATGCAACCGCTTAATATTATTGTACACATGTTCCCACACCATCTCGTCGCGTTTATCACAATAGTTTACGTGGAGTTATACGTGTATGGCACCTCCAAGGTTGCATTGTGACAATGGAAAGGTGCGTGAACCATGCATGGGTCGAACCATGCATGTTTCTGACCCCTAAGCTAGTTTACAAATAAATGAACACGTAAAATACGAAGGAAAAGAGTTGTATACCACTTACAAAGGTCCTATAGCTCGAGAGGTTTAGGAGTGGACGTGCAAAATGTTAATCCAAAGGTGTACACGATCGAACCAACCAACCCTAGCTCGAATAACCCTTGTGGGTACTTGTTGGTTCGAAATGGAAACGTGAAGGTGCTTGGTTGCGGTTTATATATCCCGAACAAGAGAGGTAGTGAATGTTTAAGTGTTTGTAAGTTTAAGAAAGGTCTAAGTGTATGTGTAGGAGCATATTTATAGGCAAGTGAGCTTAGTCACATCTCTTAGTCCACACAAAACCAAACCGTGCCCTTAGGAAGTGGTTTTCGTGTATTCTTAGTTAGTCACACATGGTATTTAGCTAAACCACTAAGTACATGTATTAATTAGGTAGTTGAGGTACAAGATCTTGCTAGATTATGGAAATCTTATGATTTGGTATGTTGTTTCATTGCTAACCGCGGCTAGAAGGGCAAAGGAAACAAAATGAGTATTAACCATTGGGTAAGGGGTTAGTAGGAGACCATTAGGACAAGTCTTAATGAGCTAGGTGAGGTACTTGTACCTTTAAGGATCATTAGAGGATTTGTTAGTTGTCTATGCACTAGGAACGAATGGAGTATGGGTTTAAGTCACCCATATTCGGCCCTTGTGGCTTGTTAATACAAGAACTATACAAATTTTGTGTTCAGAGATCTCAAAGTGGGTATTGGTTTGAGTCTAGGTAAGTCTAGGTATTTCCGGGGTGCGTCCAAATGTATTTTATCGCGAAACGTAACCCTTTTACGTGACCAATAAAAATAAAATACGCAAAGTACATAATTATTCTCAAAATAATTATTCCTTACTTGGTTGATGTAAACCTTAATTTATTTGGTGACCGTTTACATTCATTGATTATTTCTAGTCTACGCGGTTTAGCTTAAAAGTAAATATTAAAAGTAAACGCGTATCGGACTAAAATAAATAGTGATCATTAATATAGTCGTACAATGACACGAAAATGAGAAATGTTACAGTCTCCACCCGTTAAAAGAGCTTTGTCCTCAAAGCTTAAGACCTTGTAGTAGATGACGAAGCCCGGTTTGTGAAGAGTTGTGGGTATTTTTGTTTGAACGAATCTTCACGTTCCCAGGTGAACTCAGGGCCCCGCCTAGAGTTCCAGCGAACCTTAACCAGTGGTATCCGGCTCCGCTTCAATCGTTTGATCTCCCGTTCCATGATTTCAACGGGCTCTTCCACAAACTGGAGCTTATCGTCAACATGAATTCCTTCTAACGGCATGACTAATGGTTCGTCGGCGTAACATTTCTTCAGATTTGATACATGGAAAGTGTGGTGAACTCTGCTCAACTCTTGAGGAAGTTCCAGCCTATAGGCAACCTTTCCAACTTTTGCCAACACTTTGAAAGGTCCGACGTACCTCGGGTTCAGCTTGCCCCGCTTACCGAACCGTACGACTCCTTTCCAGGGTGAGACCTTGAGCATAACTCTGTCTCCAACTTCGAACTCCATCGGCTTTCGCTTCCGATCGGCGTAGCTCTTTTGTCGATCCTGTGCCGCTTGCATCCTTTGCTTGATCAGGACGATCTTTTCTGTTGTTTCCTGGATTAATTCCGGACCAGTCAGTTGGGCTTCCCCAACCTCGGCCCAGCACACTGGTGATCGGCATTTTCGACCATACAGTGCCTCATAAGGGGCGGCCTTTATGCTAGCGTGATAACTGTTGTTGTAAGAGAACTCGGCCAATGGCAAATGCTTAACCCAGCCCTTGCCAAAATCGATCACGCAAGCACGTAGCATGTCCTCGAGAGTTTGAATGGTCCTCTCGCTCTGGCCGTCAGTTTCTGGATGATACGCAGTGCTCATGCTAATATCCGTACCCAAAGCTTTTTGAAATGATCTCCAGAAATTTGAAGTGAATCTTCCATCACGATCACAGATAATTGAGGCAGGTATCCCGTGTCTTGCCACTATCCTGTTCAAGTACAACCTCGCCAATTTATCCAACGGATCATTCTCCCGTATTGGTAAGAAGTGAGCAGATTTTGTAAGTCGATCCACAATCACCCAGATGGTGTCGAAACCTTGTGACGACCTAGGAAGTTTGGTGATAAAATCCATTGTTATATTATCCCACTTCCACTCGGGTATTTCTGGTTGTACTAGCAATCCTGATGGCCTTTGATGTTCGGCCTTGACCCTTGCACATGTCAGGCATTTGCTAACATACGTGGCGATGTCAGCCTTCATGTTTGGCCACCAAAATAATTTCTTCACATCTTGGTACATCTTTTCGGAACCGGGATGGATAGAATATTTCGACTTGTGGGATTCGTGCATAATCACGGATCTTAAGTCTCCATAGCAAGGTATCCAACTCCTGCTGTGTAAGCATAGTGTCCCATCGGCACGCGGTTCCAGTCTTTCCTTGGGTATATCCCTTCGGATCATACCTCCTACGTCTTCATTTACGATATTCTCTGGTTTCTGGGCTTCGATCTGAGCTTCTAATATTCGTTTGGGAAGATCCAAACCAATTGTCATAACTAAGGCTCGAACCCGCAATGGCTCAATCCGTTCCTTACGGCTCAGCGCATCGGCCACTACGTTTGCTTTCCCTGGATGATAACGAATATCACAGTCGTAGTCACTTAGCAATTCTAGCCATGTGCGGTTGTCATGTTAGCTCCTTCTGAGCGAGAATGTGTTGTAGGCTGTTATGGTCGGTGAATACGGTGCATCTTTTTTATTTCATTTTTTTTTTTATTTTATATTTTTTATGTTTCCGTAAAGATAGTGTCTCCATATCTTTAATGGGCAACACTACCGATCCAACTCCAAATCGTGGGTGGTGTAGTTTCTTCTCGGTACTTTTAATGTCGAGAAGCATAGGCAATCACATTCTCTCGCTGCATTAACACGCCACCTAAGCCTTTGTGTGACGCATCACAGTATACTCAAAAGTCATCGCTCCTTTAGGTAAAGCCAGATTTAGGGCACTGCACAGCTTCTGCTTTATCAACCTTGAAAGCGTTTCTTTCCTTTTTCCCCAATCGTACTTGATTCCTTTCTGAGTAAGTTTCGTCATTGACTTAGCAATCTTCGAAAATCCTTCAATGAACCTTCGATAGTAACCAGCAAGACCTAGAAATTGGCGGATCTCCGTTGGGGTCTTTGGAGATGCCCAATCCTTGATAGACTCTATCTTGGCCGGGTCCACATGTATGCCTCTACTATCAATGACATTTCGAGAATTATACTTCAGAATCCAAACATTTCACATTTTGAAAACTTTGGTACAACTTATTCCTCCTTAAGCAATTCCAAAATTGCCTTTAGGTGTTCTTCATGCTCCCTTTCGTCTTTTGAATAAATAAGTATGTCATCGATGAAGACGATTACGAACTTATCCAAGTAAGGTTTGCACACTCGGTTCATGAGGTCCATGAATACCGCAGGTGCGTTTGTCAGTCCGAATGGCATAACCTGGAACTCGTAATGGCCATACCGAGTTCGAAATGCCGTCTTTGGAATGTCTTGATCTCGCACTCTAAGCTGGTGATACCCGGATCTCAGATCTATCTTCGAATAAATACTGGATCCTTGAAGTTGATCAAACAAATCGTCGATCTCGGGAGTGGATACGAATTCCTTTACTGTCAGTTTGTTTAACTCGCGGTAGTCGATGCACATCCTGAACGACCCGTCCTTCTTTTTGACAAATAAGACCGGGGCTCCCCAAGGCGAGGAACTAGGCCTTATGAATCCCTTGTCAGAAAGCTCTTGTAATTGTTCTGATAATTCCTTCATTTCGGATGGGGCCAATCGATATGGTGCTCGAGCTACGGGTGCAGCTCCTGGAACTAAGTCGATTTGAAATTCTACTGGTCGAGCTGGGGGAAGACCTGGCAAGTCCTCGGGAAACACTTCTGGAAAATCTCGGACGATTGGCACGTCCTCTATCTGTTTCCTTTCCGACTTGTCCTCCTCTTTCTTGGCGGATATCTGTGCTAAAAAGACCTGGCATCCCTTGGCCATGTACTCTTGAGCTTTTGAATATGAGATAACTGCCAACCGGGATTCTCTCCCGTTGCTACTTTCGTTTCCGCAAAAAGTCAAAGTTTCATTCCCGTAGGGAACTTGAACAAGTTTCTCATCGCATACGATCACAGCGTGATATCTTCTTAACCAGTCCATACCGATAATGACATCGAAACTACCCAATTCTACTGGCATTAGATCTATGTTGAACGGATGGTCTAAGAAATTTAAGGTGCAACCTCGTATAATGGTGTCTATCTTGACTAATTTTCCATCAGCTAATTCGACATCATAACAATTTTCTAGTGAAGTTGGGGCGATGTTTATCAGGGAACTAAATGCAGTGGATATAAAACTTCTATCGGCACCAGTGTCGAATAAGATAGATGCATAGTGGTTATTTAAGAGGAACGTACCAGTGACGACATTCGCATCAGGGTTTCCTGGTGCATTTCCCCTCTTTTCTGCATTCCCAACTGCATAAACCCATCCTTGTGCGTTCCCATTTCCTCCATTTTTATTCTTCAGTTTTGGACAATCTCTCTTGAAGTGTCCTGGTGCTCCACACTCAAAACAACCATTTCCTTTGGGAGTTGCCCCATTGCCCTTCTGAGTGTTAGCAACATTTGCGTTGCCAGTATTTCTGCAATCGCGAGCAAAGTGCCCTATCTTGTTGCACTTGTGGCACCTCTGGGTGCACGGGCCATTGTGGTGGAGATGACACTTGTTACACTTGGGCAGGGATCCCCCATAAGGCTTCCTTTCGCCTGTCCCCATGTTGTAGACTTTGGCGACATTCTGCCTTTTGAAGGGTTGTTGTTGGTGACCATGGTTGTTTCTGGATGAATCATCAGCCCTCCTTTTGTTGTCAGATTGCCTTTCCGCGTAGGTGAGGAGTTTCCGGTCCATCAAGTCATTGGCCAACTCAATAGTCTCATCCAATGTCTTGGGTTTGGCAGCTTTGACGTTCCCATAAATGTTGTCAGGAAGTCCACTGAGGTACTTGTCAACCTTCTCAGTTTCATTGGCAACGAACTTGGTACATATCAAGGTTAACTCTTGGAAACGTTCAGTGTATGCTGGAACATCGTTTCCTTTGACTTTTAGGTTCCACAGCTCAATCTCTAACTTCTTGATTTCGCCTTGTGGACAGTACTTGTCTGTCATCTTTTTCTTGAGTACATCCCAAGTCATTGCATATGCCTCTGGACCTAAGGTTCTTATCTGTCCATTCCACCAAGTCAAAGCAGCACCTAACAGAGTGCAGGTGGCAAACTTTACTTGGTTCTCAACAGCACAACCACTGATATGGAAAACTGATTCCATCTTTTCAATCCATCGAGTTAAACCGACCACGCCTTCAGCCCCTTTGAAGTTCAAAGGTTGGCACTTCATGAAATCAGCGTAAAAACAAGGACGCGCAGTTTGCACATTCCTTCGGTTATCCCCGTGCGAACTGTGGCTTCCATCTCCATTGGTGGCGTTTCGCAAGAGAGCTTGGTCGATCATCGCTTGGATGGATTCGGGGGTCATGTTGTTTGGGTTGGTGTTATTGATAGGGGTGTTTGGTCCTCCTCTGGTTGTAGGTGCCATGCTTTGTCTAGATCACAAAAGACAAAACACGAGGTTATATGACAGAATATAATAATATATGGATGAGAAAATCAACACAAGAGAAGTATATAGTACAAAGTAACACATCCATTTCATTCATAACTTTGAAAATTTTACATGAAATAGTCGTCTGAATACACATAGTTACGAATACTAATGATCCTAAGGCTATGCTAGCGGGGAAAAACCCCGAATACTTTGCATGCCTTACAATGTTCCTAGCAAGATACAATAACTTTAGTCACTAAATGTGGATCTGGCGGCATCCCTAGTAAGCCTCCTGGTGACATGGAATTCCTCGCTTTGGTCCCGACTGTCTAGTTCTCCTCCGCTGCTCTCGCAGTGCTAGCAACTCAGCCTGCATGTCGCTCATCTCTCGCCTCATATCTCTGATGACTCGGAGAGTCTCTACCATCTGGTCTTGGCGCCTACGATCAGTCTCTCGAAGCGCTGCTAACTCAGTCTGCTGCATATGAAAACGAGTCTCGTGTACCTGGTGCTGTGTCTGAATGAGAGTACTCTGCAGCTGTAGTGAGTTCTGGTGTGCTTGTAGATAGGTCTCATGTGCATAACACATGATCACGATGGGTCTGAAGCTCCTGATGAGTCGCCTGACTCAATCCTATCGAATGAGCCCAAGCCTCGCGGGAAGTATAGGCCTCCTCTTCCACCATCCATACTGTCTCCTAGAGAGTCATCCTATCCCCCATAAGTAAGTCGACCCGCTGCGAGTTCATCTCGACTCGCTGTGACATACGAGACCTACTATCCTGTGCGTCCTCTAGCAAGGCATACAAGTCCTGTGTATCCCGCTCATGGAGCTCAGCAAGCTCTACGACCCTAGTGTTGACCTCTTCCCTGTCATTAGGGCAATCTATGAACTGGCCTCTGCCGGATCTTCCAAGTATCCTAATCCCGTACCCAACATTCTATTCCCTGTCGCCTCTCTCAGCATTACCATGCTGGACAAACCCCATAATCTATCCCTTGACCTCTGACAGGTCTAGCAGTGGAACTCTCTCCGATCTCATATCTGGAGCCTATAGTGGACAAATGCAACCTCTTGCGGGGAGGCTGCTCAGGATCTGGAATATCATCCTTACCGGTCAACAAGGTGATGGTATGGATAGAGATGGTGGTAGTGGTGGTAGTGAAGGTGGTGGTAATGCGGCAGTAACTGCATCAATGAGAGCCTGGGTGGATGCTATCCTGAGTGTCTGGATTTGGGTTAGACACCCAGATGATGGTGGTAAAGTGGTGAATGTGCAGGTGGAGCCTGCACCTAGCAAGGCGGCTTCACCCTGCAGTGGGTGGTGATAGTGAGATAGGTGGTGATGGGATGGAGTGGTCTTGGCCTGGAAGTCTCTCAACCTCTGCCTTGTGGAAAGGATATGGAGTCTGGGGGTCGGCGGTAATCTAGCCCCAAATGTATGTCAGTGGAGGGGTGGTGGTATACCGGCTTGTTCCTTAGGTGGGAAAACAGGCCTCATCAGCAGGTATGATGGTAGTGGTCAGACGGCGCTAAGTGCTTCCTCTCCTCCTCGTCCTCCTCCTCCTCCTCGGTTCCTCATCCCTCATCCCTCGGCGTTCATCCCTAGCTGAATCGCGTCCTCATATCTCCTCATCTCCCCCGTCCATAGGATAGTCAACCGGACCATCCTCTGTCTCATCATCCTCATACTCCTCCGGATCCTCCTCGGGATCCGACTCAGTAACATATCCGGGTGACTCAGTAGTAGGTGAATCACTAGGCGGTAATGGCTGTTCCTTCAGCCGGAGGAAAAAAACTCATGGTATCCTCCAAGGGTATGTACTAGGGGTATATAGGCTCCGGACGTAGTCAGGATCATGTGACTGTATGAACATAGGCTCACGTCATTCCTCATTCTGAGGAACTGGTAGAATCTGTAGGGTTAATTTGGGACTAGTATGTATCTGGTGATGGTGGGCTACTGGCTGTGAGCGGGGAGTAGTCGTATCCTAGTACGAGGACCCGTGGATGCTCGCCTCCCTCCGATATCTCCTCATAATGGCTCCCCAGAAAGCTTGCGGGCTCAGAGTCGGTGTAGGACGGATGTGTGGTTACATCTGATGTCGCAGAAGAATTGGTTACTGCAAAAGTAAAATAACTTACATAAGTATCTCTTATAAGAAAATTTGATAGGTATTGTCTGTTAGGCTTTGTATAGTAAAGTCCTCCATAAGTAGTATACCGTAATTTTTTTATTATTTATATACTGTATATCAATTGGGTAAGCACTTTAGTTCCCCTACTAATGCTTAACCAATTGCATGTCATATAAACATTTTATGCGTAGAGTAAAACAAGTAATGCACTGTATTCCCCTCTCAAATCCATTTGTGGAATAAACAGTTTTTGAAAATGGTTATAGTCCAGACAAAATCTTTTGACCTGGTTCTCTATAACCTTGGCTCTGGTACCAATCTGTAACACCCTCAAATCTGAGTATGCAGCGGAATGTTGAATATCCGAAGGCGTTACATTATTGGGTCAATAGCAAAGATCTAGAACGTCTATAACGTGTCGTTTGAAAAAGTTACTTGGATTAAACAAATATCCTTGTTTGTTACATAATGCTATGGCTTCAAATAGTTCAAAAAATAGGTAAAGATGTTGGTTTATAACAATTGTCCCCAAAAAAAAAAAAAAAAAAAAAAAAAAAAAAAAAAAAAAAAAAAAAATAAAAAAAAAAAAAAAAAAAAAAAAAAAAAAGTGTATTAAGACTCAAATCTTAAGTGTTGATCTTAATTATTGATCCCAATGTATCATCGCACCCTCGTTGCCTTATTGACCTGAAAAAAACATGCTTAAACGTCAACATAAAGTTGGTGAATTCATAGGTTTATGAAAATCAATTGTAGGACCGCAAGATTTCCAAGGTGCATGAATTAAGAAACAAATGCTCAACATCATAAAAAGTTAATTACGTTTCTAAGTCATGACACGGGCTCGACATATATGGATATGCAAATATTAATTTACCAACAGGTGTCGTGAATGATGTGCTAACCCTGCTACATCCCAAGTGCGACATGGTATGCGTTTCGTTCCAGTGATAAGCTAGTCACCCGATCGGGGTATGTCGATCTCCTGATAGAAGCTATCTAACATTGCGCCACACAATGTAATTCCCAATCCATCTATGCCCAATTAACAGTTCTATGATCATTGAAATAATGGGTTTTGGTCCTTAGGCAAACACGTATCATGGTAATTAAACAATGTACACTTGCGTCCAGTTTGTAAAACAAAAGCATGTTATCCCCCAAGGATGTGTGTAAACATTTAAAATAATTGTAAAAGCATGGGGCTATGAACTCACCTTAGCCGGTAGTTCTCCTGAATTGATAACAAATATCCAAGTAAGCATGGATCCACCGTTTAAGTACCTAAAGTAAAGTACGGTCAAGTCGTAGTTTACACATTTAGGACTAATGACTCATTGTATAAACTAAATCCCATTTTAAGTTTATAATATACCGTGATCACTTGTGTGGTAACGCACAAGATTATTGTATTTATAATTTCGATGGTTTTCGAGAAACGTGAAATCGTTTCCGCTTAATAAATATATCATATTTATTACTTCTCGATAATAATATTTGATCATTACTCGAAACATAAACGTATATATATATTTTAGTATATGTATTTATCCCGCTTGTACTCACTTAAGTTTATAAACCAAGACTTTTGTTTTATCAAAGTAAATCATAAGTTTCTTAGATTTACGGTTTCAGTCCCTTCGTTTTATAGTTTTTATTTATTTACAAGTGAACCTCCAAGTTTTAATATTTATTAAAACTTATCATTTATTCACAACTCTAGCCCTTATTTTCCTAGTTTCGTGATGTGACGATAATGGTCCTTATGGTTTTATAGTTTTCGAGAAAGTGACGAGTTCTAACCTTCTACTTTTCGTTAATTACAATATCGGTCCCCCTAGTTTTCAAATTTAACTTAAAGGTTCAATTTGAGTCCTTACCGTTTAGTTATTTACGAAATTCGTCCTTATAGCTCATGAGTTTTCAACATATGACTTTAACATTTTATACAAGTTTCGAAAAGGGCAAGACTAGTCCCTCTACTTTCGGTTTTCATATTTTGACCACGTAAAAGGTGTAAAATAGTTTTAATTTGCTTTTTATCCTCAAAATAGATCATGAAAGTTGTTTGGCTTAAAAATAAGCTATTCGAGCTTATTTTTGGCTTAACGGGCCTTATTGGGCCCGTTAAGGTCTGTTTAGCTTTTTAGAGGCCCGTTATAGTTTTAATAAGTCTAAATGTCGGTTAATAAGCTCACGTGGGTCGGTTAAGCTTAAAATAAGCTCGGTGAGCTTATTGAAGCTTATTTCGAGCTTATTGGGCTTATGGGCCCAATAACTTAACCCGATAAGGGTGTTTAGAGTTTTTAGACTTTTCCTAGTGCTTTTCCAACTGGTATTAAGCCGAACAAACTGTTTTCTTTTCAGCTTATTCCAAATAAGCCAATTAGCTAAAGCTCATTTCGTTGGGCGGTCTTGGGCCCGTTAAGGCCCGGTAAGGTTTTTAAAGGGTCTTGTTGGGTCCATTAGGGTCCGTTAAGTACATTGAGGTCCTATAAGCACTTAGGAGGTCCGTTGCTTATGTAGCTTATTCGATAAGCTAATAAGCTCATCGTTGGGCCTATTGGGCCCGATAGTAACCCGGTAAGGGTTCTAGTGGTTCGGTCTTAACTCTTTTGGGTCCAATGACCTTTCTAGGATCCTTAGAAGGCTTATAGGTTGTTTAAGCTCTCGAATAAGCTGTGGGAGCTTATTCGTGGCGTATGGCTTATTATGTGGACTCGGAAATGGGCTAGATGGCCCACTTGGGTTTGTTTGACTTAATGAAACATGTCAAGAGTCCATTAAGATTCTTAGTTCCATATTAAGCTCATTAAGCCGCGTATAAGCGCACGAATAAGCTGTTAGGCTTATTGTGGCTTATGAGCTCGCATTGGGCTCGCGTTGGACTCGATAGAAAACCCGATAGGAGTTCTAGTGAGGCCCGAATGGTTTTATTAGCGTGTTATATGGTCTCGTCAAATTGTCTAGCATCAAATAAGAGTGCCTAGCATTTTCTAATCGTGACCCGCGACATGCAAACGTTCTTTATTGTCGAATATATGTTTCCATACCCTCATGTCGTGATTACAACATTAGTTTACGTGTAGTTATTTATGCATGGTACCACACAAGGTGGTTTTGTGACATGAAAGTGTGCGTGAACCATGCATGGGTCGAACCATGCATGTTCATGCCCACATTAACTTGGTCACACACAAGTTAACGTAACTCTTTTCAACTAGACATGAATGAACTAATAGAATGTAGATAATTATGAGCTTAGTTCGACTTACAATAGTCCTAGATTCTTGGTTGTGGATTGCCAAGAAAAGCCCGAATTGTTTGCACCTTAAACGGGTTGGTTTTGTAATCCCAAGCTCCAAAACTCGTATACTGTCCTTAATTCCCTTATATGCGATCTTAAACGTCCCTTGTGTCCTTAGAAGGGAAATGTGGGGGTGTATGTACTCGGTAATGTGAGAACCGTATGCAAGAGGGTATAAACGGGTATGGCTTTTTCTTGGGAGAGTTTAAGGGTCTTGGAAATGTATCAAGTGAGCTTATGAGTGTGTATTTATAGACAATTAATTAGTTACTCACTTCTTAGTCCTATACGAACCAAACCGTGCCCTCCTAAGTGTGGTTTTGTGAAGTTTTAGTTAGCCACACATAGTATTTAGCTAAACCACTAAGTACATGCATTAATGAGCTAGAGATGTACAAGATTTTTACTTAGCTAGGAAATCTTATGGGTTGTGACTTGATCCTTGGTTAACCGCGGCATCAAGAGAGGAAAAGGAGCAATAGGTTAATATCCAATGTGTCAAAGATCATTAGGAGACCATTTGTACATGTTTTAATGACTTAGGATTAGTACATGTACCTTTAAAGATCATTAGGGGATTTTGCTAGTAAATAAATCCACATGGGACGATTTGTTGTGGGTTTACTTGCCCATATTCGACACTAAGGTGATATAAACACAAGACTTGATTAAATTTTGTGTTTAGGCTCTCAAAGTGGGTATTGGTTTGAGTCTAGGTACGTTTAGGTATTTCCGGGGTGCGTCCAAATGTATTTTATCGCGAAACGTAACCCTTTTACGTGACCAATAAAAATAAAATACGCAAAGTACATAATTATTCTCAAAATAATTATTTCTTACTTGGTTGATTAAACCTTAATTTATTTGGTGAATCGTTTACCATGCTTTGATTATTTCTAGTCTACGCGGTTAGCTTAAAAGTAAATATTAAAAGTAAACGCGTATCGGACTAAAATAAATAGTGATCATTAATATAGTCGTACAATGACATGAAAAATGAGAAATGTTACACCCCTCCCGCGGTAAGGCTAGCGGTTTATTTTCATCTTAGCATGAAATCATCATTTACTTTCACTGAGTACAAATAAACATCTTCGTCGAGCTTGAAAATCCTCGTTTCAAAGTGAGTAATCCCATACATCTCCTACACCATAATTTTGTACTAACAATATACTTAATATATGCTACAAATTTATTAATTTTTAAACTATTTTAAGATTATAGCATATATTTTTAAAACTACTAAAAATATATGATTTCATATATTTTATAAATAATAGAAATATGTCTATATAAAATACGACTTCCCTCTATCCAAATGTTGCATCTATATATTACTCTATTTTGTAGCCTTACTAACAAGTATTTGCTTAAACACAATGGTAAAATTGGTCAAAAAATAAAATGAGTTCTCTAAACAAAAAAGTACATCGTCCAAAAGTAAATTATTAGTGTGTAGAAACATGTAATCTTATGATCAAACCAAGAACAAGAGTGAGATGTGGGTTGTGAAGTTAGAGATAGAATGGATGGAAAATGGATGAAGTGTATTATGATGAAATGTTACAAATGGAACAACCAACCCCTCTCCTAGCCTTGGAGAGGGATTATATACTTCCTATTGTGGCCGGCCCATGGGTTCTAATGGGCTTCCCATGGGTCTTGGGCCGGACTAGATTACTAATCTAATCATTACATAAACTACGAGCTAAGACTATTACAACTTGGAAGTGACCGAACATTTGTGTTTCCAACAATCTCCCCCTAAGGGAGGTCACTCCAATTTACA
Source organism: Tanacetum coccineum (assembly GCA_026074375.1). Taxonomy (NCBI): domain Eukaryota; kingdom Viridiplantae; phylum Streptophyta; class Magnoliopsida; order Asterales; family Asteraceae; genus Tanacetum; species Tanacetum coccineum. Next base: position 47,346 of record BQNB010006516.1, on the reverse strand, counting down.
AAACTTTAAACCTAGCATATGCTTCATCTTTAGTCTTTAGCTCGTACTCTTGACTTTCTCTTGTGAATATGTTGTAGTGATCTTTGATTTCTGGGTTGAGCTTGTTCCTTGAACTTGTATTTGACATTGTGATCTTGAGCATTTTGAGATCATCAACCAAGCACAACCTCTTTGCCATCTTGAAACTTTGCCATCTTGTGGACTTGCGACTTCTGGACCGACATGCTCATACCATTCTTGATTTGATGACTTGGAAAGCTTTAATGTTGCATCTTTCTTGAAATTCTTTAACTTTAACACTTCGTCACTTCGAGAAAGACGTGCGGTATCAGAGTAGCGGAAGTCTTGAAACATGTACTTGAGCTTTCATGATGTCTTTATGTTTGTCGGTAGGGTATGAGCATGTGGCTATGGATCTTTGTGAGACAGCTGGAAACAGGTACCTTCACCACCTTCTTTAAGTTTCCTGCAATAAAATAGTTAGCAATAAAGCGGGGGGACGAATATGCTTTGTCATTGCCTGGTTTGGTTGGCGTACCTTCAAATCCGTGAGGATCGGACCTGTGTTCAGATAGAATTCAATTTAAGAAGAATCCTTCTTGACGGATTTCAAGCTGTAGTATTGAATCGTTCTAACACCTAGTAATTATGATTCATCGTACTCAGCATGTTCTCATATCGAACGTCTCAAAGCAGACAGGCTCGTATGATGTGAACAGCGAGTTACTATCTCATGATTGAAAATAGAAAATTGATTTGAAAATCAATCGGTGTATCACTTGCAAAATTGTTTTTGTGACACACCGAGAGTGTTAATCATTTCAAAAATTCATTAACAACCATTGATCCATTTCCTGGAACAAGTTTGATTCTCTATTGAATCGCACCAAACGTTTCTTTCCAGGGTTGACACAAGTTGGAATTCATAAAGTAATCTCACAATAGTTAACTACCATGAGCTTGTTTGATGTTGGCTCAAGCAGGATTTCCATCTTCATTGTGAATACCTGAGTATCACTTGGATGTTCTGGCAAAATCACAAGGATCTTGCGTAGGACTCTGATGATATTACTTGATATTCACATTGTGTGAGATAACAAGCTAAATTATGAAAAATGTCCTAATGAGATTAATGGATGATCTATTTTGGCTCTAGACTCAATTATGCACTTTTATTTTAGTGATCGGAGGCTGGAGATGAGTGTCACATTTTCATATTAAACTAACTCAGAAGTTGAGATAGTCCATTTGAATGATGTATCTCCGTGAGTTTTGAAACAATGTCTTTCCGACTTTGCGTGGCTGGGAGGGGTTTATGCATAGCGTCTCTGGGTCCATGACAGGTCTTCAATATCAGAACAACGCCTTAGTGATTCGACGCAATATGTATTGTACCCGGTTTCTGCTTAAAGTGTTGGAGGGCTTCTTTTCTTTTCACCCTTTATCCTTCATTTCTTTTCATTCTTCAACCCCTTCATGCTTACAAGACTTCATAATAACACCTTGGTTGGGTTTGTTCCAGTGATAGCTCCATCTCAGTCGGCATTATTCCCGATTCTCACATTTTTCTCCTTTTTAATCATACCTAAGGACTTCTACACTAACTAGTGGATATCCCTGGTAGATCCCTCCGGTTTGGCTGGATCATGGGATTTGAACTACCTATACCTAACCACCTTATAACTCCATAAAATAAAGTACATGGTCGGTCTTTTAGGGTATTTCCTTCACCATTAACACAAAATCATTGAAAAATTCATTTCAAAGTGTTTGATATATATATCAAATTGTTTACAACTTTTGAATGTTTTTAATCATCACTAAAAGCTCCCCCTTAACATGTGCATCCAGCGTAGTACATGTAAGTGTGGAGTGCATCGAGTCTATTTTAATTGATTCTTAGGTCATATACATTAAGTCTAGGTTAATTCAATTTTCTCCCCTTATCCAAAAATGTTAATCAGTTGATATTTGGTATCAATTGATTAACCTACTCGGGGTCAAAATGATGTATCTAGCAGATTATAACATATTGTTGTCCCTCCCCTACTTTTGAGGGTTTATAAAATGGTGCCGAGTACAATTATTTGAAAGATTTTGAATTTACTAAGAAATTCTTGAAAAAATTTGTACTCGAGCATAACTTATTTTTCACCAAAAAATTCTACACTAGTTATTGACATATTTACAAGATAAAATTATTTACGAGGATTGACCTTTTAAGATGAGAACAACATATGATAAATCATATGGTCCTTTGTAGTAGCCGAAAGTCACCCCCGTATGGTCTTCCACCGACAAATATCTCCAAACTCCACATGATCCTCCTTGTTTTAAGTCTTTTGTCAATTGCCTGAATCATAGCTCTTGCATTTACTTTGTCATGTTGGCTCCAAAAAGTCTGAGGCAGATACTCCATTCTAATTCCCTTGAGGCGATCATTTAGAGCAATCCGAACATCATCGTCCGAGAGTACCATCGCTGAACTTGTGTAGTTCGGTCAATGCGCTTCATTGTTCTTCTTGTCTTTGTTTCATAGAATGAATCCTCCTGGGATCAGAGTATGGTGTGTAAGGCTTCTCGTATTCTAAATTGGATATTGTACGTGTCAGGCTTTTATGTGGTTGAGTTTCTTTGAGAGCTTTCATAACACCAATTGTAAGAATTTCCACACGCCTTTGGTGACAACACTTCTGGTGAACATTCTTAAGGAGGCATATATGCAATACGTTCTTCAACGTTGAGATTTGTCTACCGTTTCCCTGCACGAGAAGAGCACATGTCTTCATGTCTTGATCCGAAGTCTGTGGATGTCGACTTCTTTGAAACTTTTAAAGTAATGTGTCATCCCTCCAACAGTAATCGAGTCAAGATGTTGTAGTTTTGCCATTTCGACTATTTCCACCTTTATGAACAGCAATAATTCTTCTTTTTGAGTAGACGTCACGAGTTGATTCCCTTGTGGTCGCAAATGCATAGAATTGTCTTCGCTTTTTGCCCCAATGTTATGAGATTCCTAGATGAGAAATTTTCGTAGTTGACTATCATTTGACTCCACATTGAGTTGGGCACTAAGTCTTCTATTCCATTTAATATGCCGTAATTCTGCAAGCCATGGGTCTTCGTTAACTGAGTAGAGTACTTTGCGGCTTGTCACCACTACGTAGGTACTCAAGTCGTTATTTGATGAAGTGGTGAAACGGTATACATGGTCGACTTGAGGAATTTGGAACCAACGGTAGTGGCTGTCGCAGATCATGAGGATATTGGCGGCCTTCTGGGTTGATCCAGTCCAATTTTTCTGTTGTGGCTTTGTAGACTTCTTCACAAAAGTATTCAAGTTCAGTCAAACTCTTGCATGTTCCTTTCATCAGCTCAAATGTTGGACCTGCTAACAACTCAGGTGTTAGTGTTTTAACATTTAGCCGGTTCATTACAAAAGCAGAGAAGTCAAATGTAGTGTCTGTTAGCTCATCGAATGACTCTCGAGGGTCTTGTCTTCTTGCCAGATTGCTTAGCCAAGGTTGGACAGATTCATGAACAGCAGGTACAGACTTGTTCCATGCATGATCAGGAGAAGGTAGTCGTTTAGGTTGTTGAAACCAGTCAGGAAGATGATGGACCTCTTCTTCTGCTTGTTCATCATGGACACCTGTTTCAAACTCCTGGTGTGCAGGTGCTTCAAAGACATCTGTAGTTTGCATAGTTTCCTCTACCGGAGCAGATTGGCTAGCAGATTGCTTGTGAGTCTTAGAACCTGTAGTAGTCTTTCCTGCTGTCGTGGTTGTCGTTTCTCTTGGAGCACTGGTAGATTCAGGTTCTTTTCCTGACCTTCTTCTTTTGGACCCCCGGTCTGTTCCAGCGGAGGGTTCTTGATCATCATCTGCTCCATCTTGAGGTCTTTTTATTGTGACCGTATCGCCATAAGTATCTAGCAGAATTTGTCTGGCTTCATACGCATCAACTAATGCCTTGTAGAGCTGCCTTTGAATGGCTGACCTGTTGATAGAGTTGTTAGCTTCCATCTTGTCAATTAAGATCTTTTTCAGCTCTAGTTCTGAAAGATTAGCAGCTACAGCATGGGACGTCTTGGCTTCCTTTGACGATCGTACCAGAACCTCAGACTTGAGTTGTTCGTTTACTAACTTCTCAATTTTTGGAGTGATCTTCGAGTAAAAAAAACCTTCTTTCTTGAACGTGTTCCTTGATTACTTTCTTCATTCCTTCATCGATTGAATCAAGGAATTGTTGATTTTCAGTATGAGCCTCTTCTCGAATTCTGTCATACTTCAGTTGGACTGCAACATCTACTGCTTCCTTCAGTTTATTTGCCAGATACTAGTCAACGATGCTAGGAATAGAAGAGAGTGCTTCAGCATATTGATTTGTTTGTTTTGAATTCGAGAAGTTGTCTTCTAAGGCTTTTAGTATGTTATCAAAACCAAACAACGAAGCAAAGTCAGGAAGATTTTGTAGTGAGGAACTTAGAGTTGTAGCCGGTGTCAGGATTGGTGGTTGTTGTAATTGAATGAAGAGAGGATTTGGTGTTGGAGGACGATTGGTTGGGGCAAAGAAGGATGGCTCCACAATGGTAGTGACAGGAATATCTGTTAGAGAGGTGGCTTCAGCTTGTTGTCCAAATATAGCATCAACACCGGTATCTTGATTTGGATTTAGCATGTTGGAGACGAAGCCCGATGATACGGAAGAACTCTGTTGTTGACCATCAGGATTTACCGGAGTTAGGGTCACATGAGTGTCTTCAATTTGCTGGGTTGCTTGAACCTGGGGCAATATAACATCTGTCATTACCTCATCTCTTCCTTCAAGATTGGCATTGGTATCTTTGTCCGCCTCATTTCCTTGGTCCTCTACATATGTATCATCTTCATCCGACTTTTCTCCTTTCAGGCATCCAATCCTTCAAAAATCAATTGTCACTTTCTTTCATCCTCTTTTTTTATGTTTTTTTTTGAGGAGAATCACGAGAGGTGTAAGAATATTGGATCGAAGGAATCATCATCATCTGTTTCCTCTTCATGTGTTTATTTCATATCTATGAGTAGTGAGCTTTGATGAAGAAATTCATCACCATCCTCTTCTGATTCAGTCTATTGCTTCATCATCATCTTCTTGAACGTTTTGCATCATCGTTGATTTGTATCATTCATTTGCATCATCTTGAGCATTCTCATCATCGTCATTTTTATCATCAGCTTGATCATCTTCACTCGACTTCCAGGAGATAACATCATCTGAGTCATAATCAGGTGCATCGGGAACCCCTGGTGAAACACCAGTTCCTTCATCTGTATCGACCGTGGCATAAGAGTTGTAAGTCTCTTTACGGCTTCTCTTGGTGATTGTCTTGAGTTGATAACTTATGTATCACTGCCTCAGAGATAGTCTCTAACTCTTTAGCCTTCTGCTTTCCTTTTCCCCACTTCTTTTCTTTCTTTTCTTTGGGGACTGTGGGAGGCTTCTGCTTAGTGGTTGTATTTGTATCAGCTTTCTTCTTACTTCCTTTCGACATGTCGGAATCAGCAACACCTTGGACATGCATTTACTTGAGTACTTGTATGAGGAATAAAATTGGCTCGATCTTCCCCGTGAGAATCAATTGCTGATCAAATCTCTACTCATAACCTCTCTCTGGCTATCATTTAACCAACCGTCTTGTAGGCTTTTTGAAGTAACCACTGATGAAGTAAACCAGATATACCAAACTTGAAACTGAAGTAAAATTTCCCGTTCTTGTGACTTAAGCTTGCGCTAATGTTGGAAGAACGGTGTAGAGAATTTGTGGCTCATGAATCTCTAAGATACTCAATACTCCACCTAAAGTATGAGACTTTCATCACCTCTTCTGATCATCCACAACGTCTTAGCGTGTGACACTGAGTACTACAACGTAACTCCTTTAAGTGATAGTTAACAGGGTCATTCAAACCATCCACCCTTGATGCTGAAACTAGAAAAACCACAAGTCTTCAACTTAAATTAAGCTCGAGCAAGTTATCATTGAAAGTCATGCATCCAGCCAACCCCGACTTCAAGATAAAATAAGAACACGCCTTCGAAAAATGCCACTTCAATCTCAAATAAGTGATACCCGATTCAACTTCGTGATCACTTGTCATCGTAATCTAAATCTTTAGCCGTTTTAACGTTTTAGTGAATCTTACTCGGATCATTTTTAGTGTTATGTATCGTGTTTGTTGTGTTGTTGAAATCAATTAACGCTCACGGTATTTTACAATTCTATGACTTAAACCGTAAAAAGAAATGACTTTTACGGGATTTTACTAAATCAAGAAAAAACCGTGAATAAAAAATGTTGTTGGTGAAATCGTTGTTGAACTTGAAGTACGTGAGCTTTTGTTTGCGAAAAATGAGCTTACGAGGACAAACAGTGCAAAACCGGTTAACTTGGAAGGGTTAAAGGTTAAATTATGAAAATAAGGACCAACGGTGCAAAACTGTTTCAAATATAGGGGTTAATAAACCAATAAAGAACGAATGGTGAATTGGTTATGAAATCGAGGGGCCAAAGTTGCCAATTTCGAAATAATTTTGAATTATATAAAACAAAACACACGTCCCTCCTGTTTTCCTTTTCTTCTTCGATTGAAAATTCACCACAAATAAAACGAATTTAAATCATGTCTCGCGGAATGCTACGGTGATCGTCGGTTACATGTAAATACACCACGAAGATCGAAACGACGACATGATCACAACGGTGTATGTCTTGAGTCCCGTAGATTAACGATACTCAAAACCAAAAAAACCAAAATAAAACTTAAATGTGTATGTATTTTTTCCTTGTTTTACTGGTTCGGTTGCAAAAAAAAAATTTAGATCGGTTCCTCAAGGTTTCGACTAGTTCGGTTGTCGAATGATAACCTCGTTCGGTTGATGAAGAATCAACTGGTTCGGTTCGAGTTGAAAGTTTGACTCGTTCGACTCCTTCTATGACTAGTTCGGTTGCTATTGAAACAACTAGATCGGTTCCTCAAGGTTGAACTCGTTCGGTTTACTAGTTCGGGTCATCAAAGATTGAGACTAGTTCGGTTGATGAAGGTGTGTACTTGTTCGGTGCTTGGCTTCTTTCTAGTTCGGCACAATTAGATTGGTTCCAACAGAATATCAAACACCTTGTATGCGACTTCTTTTTCTCTTCGTTTCAGCCGAGTTTGAACTTGATCATACACAAACCTTGTAAAGCACCTATAAGCTCAAACCAAAAATTAGAAGCTTTAAATAGCATCGACAATAAAGCTTTTAAGCGTTTAAAACATTTTGTGTTTTTAAGCTCAAAATCTCGTAAAAGAAACTGAATAAGCAGACATAGTTAACAAAACTTGGTGTCTCTCCTTTTTTTCAAACTAAAAACACACCCTTTTGTTGACTAACCAATTCGCACCCACTGTTGATCATAAGCCCAATAGGAAAACAAATTATTTAGTGAACATTGAAGCACACGCTATTATGAAAAAAAAAAAATTGTGTTTTTTGTAAACAAGTTGTCATGTACGATTAGAAAATAAAATAATCAAGAGAAAAGAAAAGAAATTGAGCCACGTTAAACCGAAACCAATAATCTCAATAATAAGCCAAAAATAAGCTAAAAACCACAACGAAAACCATAAACACAATGAAAAAACTAAAGGGACCAAGATAGAACCATGGCTCTTGATACCAATTGAAGAAACATGTAATCTTATGATCAAACCAAGAACAAGAGTGATTATATACTTCTTATTGTGGATGGAATGTGACAAATGGAACAACCAACCCCTCTCCTAGCCTTGGAGAGGGATTATATACTTCTTATTGTGGCCGGCCCATGGGTTCTAATGGGCTTCCCATAGGTCTTGGGCCGGACCAGATTACTAATCTAATCATTACATAAACTATGAGCTAAGACTATTACAACTTGGAAGTGACCGACACTTTTCGTGTTTCCAACATAGTGCATAATAGGCTCAAGCCTGGTTTGTGAGTTTAAGGTATTAGAATAATAAACCATAATCAACGAGGTTTATTCATTATCTAACATGGTATCAAAGACCAAACACTAACCCTCTCCTCAATTATCAAATACCGATCTAAAAAAACCCTAAAAATTTTCCACGTCATTTAACAATGGCGCCTGCTGTGAAAACCGGATCAACCTTCAAAAAGAAAGCAAAGAAGTAGACCAATGTTACCTTCCATCGTCCAAAGACATTGAAGACTCATAGGAACCCTAAGTATCCTCGTATCAGTGCACCACCAAGAAACAAGTTGGACCAGTATACCCTTTGACTAGTAAGTCTGCTATAAAGAAGAATGAGGATAACAACACGTTGGTTTTAAGGATAAGGATCCTCTCATGTTCATTTGAACATGAGAGGTAATGTTCTGCTTTATGTGATTGTACATTTGATTAAAATAATCAAATGTACAATCAGATAAACAGAACATTACCTCTCATGTTCAAATGAACATGAGAGGGTCTTTTTCCTGGTTTTAATATTAGAGATACTATTACTTTATCTATTAGCATAGTAATATTTGTCTTTTATTTATAAAAAAGTTAGTTGTTTTATTGTTTGTTTGTTAGTTGATTGTTGGTACGACTTTGTTACCAGTCGACTAAAGTTGACTGTTGGTACCAGTCCCTAAAGTCGGCCGTTTTGTTACGGTGTTGTTACCAGTCGACTAAAGCCGACCGTTGGTACCAGTTGACTAAAGTCGATCGTTGATATTGTTTTGTTACGAGTCAACTAAAGTTATGCGTTTATCACGTTAATGTTTTTTTTTTCTTCAAGCTTTCGCGATTCCCCCACTCAGACTGCGGGGGTTATTAGTGGATAATAGGCCCAAGGCCGGGTTAGTGGGTATATTTTATTAGATTTTACCATTATAAATGATGATCAATAATAAATCATAACCAACGAGATTTATTCATTGTCTAACACTCTAACATAAATATCTATTTTCATTCTTCGTATATAATCTTTTAAGATCGTTACATACATAAAGCCCGAATAAAAGCCCAGCAATCAGATAACAACCCAGTGACAACAAGTTCCAGATTAAAAACCTTAAACTATGTACTAGCATTAACGGTCATCATTGCTAGGTACCTTAAATTTCAAATCTCGAACAACCCTTTTCCCTCAACTTATTATACTAGATGAATATCCGCGTAAAACGACGGTGTATAACGGCAAATAATTATATTTGTGAAATCATGATCCTAATTCGACCCTTGATGCAAATCATGTGTTTTTAGAAATACAAAGCGCGTGTTTTTTAAAGTTAGTATAGTATGTGTTTTTGAAAAGTTGACAAAATTTAAAAAGTAATCCAAGATTCGGTGTCTAATTTAAGGGAACATTAAGAGTATTTATAGAAAACACGTTAATTTAAGGTTTTAAAAAAGAGATACACTCTTGATAAGTAGTATCCCATCATCCATCATGAACCCACCTTAAGACGTCTTAGTATACGTCTCCGGCTTAGCTAACCTTTGTTATACCCATAACCCATTAACTACTTAGAGTGTATTTGGCGTAGAGCTTTTATGAGCATTGATCGGTGAGCATTGAGCGTTAGCATTTAGGAGCGTTGAGAATTTAAAAGCTAGTTTACACATTATGATTGTTAGCCCGTTATATTATGTCATATTTCTAATGGACCCTAAACCCACAAACGGGTTTGAGCCTATTTATCCACTAATAATGATTAGGTGGTTAATTTAGACATCTACGGGCGACTACTGCTCGCTGCTCACTGCTACTACTACTTAGTGCGGCTTGCTGTTGCTACCGCTACTTTTGCAAAACACACTCTTAATCGAAAATGAGAGAATGTATTTTGGTCCATATCGGCCAAGTCGGAATCCAAGTTGGAAACTCTTGTTAAGAACTTTACTGTCTCGGCCACGGCCTTCATGTTCAAATAAATAAACCCTTTATCGTGCATTTTATTATAATATGATGTTTACTTGTTTATAATTGTGGGGTTTTTTGTGTGTTACTGGTTGAGGGACAAATGGCGATTGATAAGACGATTGGAGGCAGCAACGATGCTTTGAACATGTTTTTTAGCGAAAAGGGAGCTGGTAAACATGTCTCGCTTGCGGTTTTTGTTGATATGGAATCCACTGTAATCGATGAGGTTCCAACGGGGACTTATAGGCAATTTTGCTAGATGTCATTACACAAGTAAGCAGTTTAACCAAAATCGTATAAAAACATATTTTTTTTTTTTGGGACTTTTTGCGGGTTTTATTTTATTAAGGCATTTTATCGAACAATTGGCAAGGAGATAGTGGACTTATGTTTTGACCGAATCTCGACGTTTGTTGTCCATCCTCATAACTCGGTTTTGTCTACTCATTCGCTGCTTGAGCATACTGATGTTTCGGTTCTTCTTGATAACGAGGCTCTTTATGATATCTGTAGTAAGTCGTCAGATATTGAGAGGCCGATTTATACTAATCTGAATAGGCTTGTATCCCAGGTATTCGAAGAAATGCCTGAGTTAAGAAGATTTTGTTTGACTTTTTTATTAGGATTTTGACCAAATATGTAAATGCGCTTTTGGTTTTATAGGTGCTTACATCATTGTCAGCATCATTACGGTTTGACGGTGCTTTGAAGGTTGATGTGACCGAGTTTCAGACGAATTGGTCCCATATCCGAGGATTCATTTCATGCTTTCCGTATATGCGCCTGTTCTGCAGAGAAAGCGTATCATGAACAGTTATCTGTTGCTGTGAAATTTAACACCGCTTTTGAGCCGTCTTCCATGATGGCAAAATGTGATCCTCGTCATGGAAATGCATGGCTTGTTGTTTGATGTATAGTGATATGGTTCATAAAGACGTGAATGCAGCTGTGGCTACTATCAAGACTAAAAGGACTATTCAGTTTGTTGATTGGTGTCCGACTGAGTTCAAGTGTTGGATTAATTATCAGCACCTTCTGTGGTTTCTGGTGGTGATTTGGCTAAGGTTCAGAGGGCGATTTGTATGATATCTAATTCAACTAGTTTTGCTGAGGTGTTTTTCAGGATTGATTATAAGCTTGATTTGATGTAGCTAAGAGGGCGATTTGTATGATATCTAATTCGACTAGTGTTGCTGAGGTGTTTTCCAGGATTGATCATAAGCTTGATTTGATGTATGCTAAGAGGGCGATTTGTATGATATCTAAATCCGTTTAATAATTGATCTTTTGATGTGTATCAAAATTTGTTGTGTTTGTAAGTTAACTTCACTATAGATGCTGGCTATGTGACTCGAAAACACAATATGATATCATCACATTCAAAATGCAATCTCAAACACCCAATAGAGAAACATCCTACTTGATCAAAGAGAGAGGCTCTTCAATTTTACAAAAACCGCTCTACTCTCTTTGTAAATATTTTATTAGCGAAAGAAGCGCCACATAATCTAAATCGCTAGAAGTAAGTAGCTCACTAGCTCTACATGTCACTTAGCATCATATCATCTCCTGCCTTGCAATTCAACACCTGAAATTGAAATTCGTATAATCAAATCAGTATGTGCAGTATCAAATTTCAGAAACAGATGAAAACTCAAATGATCATACAAATATATCAGCACCCGTAATTACCAAAGCAATGTTTTGTAGGCTTGGAGCTAAATCAACATTATTGGGAGAAAGGGGTTATTAGTTCAGACACAAAATATTAGCGAACATAGTACAGAACATGCTGTTTGGATTAATATACATAAGAAGCAAAGCTTATATATATTACAAACCTAGATGCACATACACATATACAAAAACCAAAATATATGTTGTGCGCACATAATCTTACATACATAACACATATATACAGATGTATATACACGCGATAAGATTTCAAAAAATAGAAGAAAACCACAGTTGCGGTGTTCATGGTTCAGTCCTCGCCACAGCTTTGCCACTAAGAGGAGAAGCTGGCCGCGAAAATATCATAACATTAACATCCACCACATCCGATGCACAAACCTTATACGCAACCAAACACTCGCCTATATCCTCTCCTAAATGAGAATCCTCCAATCTTATTCTCTCAATCTGGCTACGAACACGTCGTTCCTTCACACTAGGCCACTTGTTCACCTTCAAAACAACAGATTTTGGAGAGTAACTCTCCATATCATCTGAGGACGATGAATCACGGTCAGTTTCAAACTGTTCGAACACCTTAACGTTCGATTTTTTATGACATGTAACGTTTTTTTCTAGTGATTGCTTAAATGCAGTCATGATGACTAAGTGATTGTTAGTTTAGTTTAGCTAATATACGTAACAAAGATATGATATGATATGTTCAAAGTAATGCAATGTTTATATAGGGTGAGAAAATATGGGAGGACACGTGTCGGTTTGAGCGTATGAGACTAGAAAACGTTGAATGCCGTTGGCTTTCGGCTCATCTTTAGCCACGTTGCATGGGTCACTTGGTCATGTTTTTCTAACTAACTTGTTTTTTTAATACATGTCTTGATCAAGACATAAACAAAATAATGTATTCATTTAGTTGTAGCATCGTTGTTATGGGCGCATAAATATTAGTATTTGGTCGTGATTAGTTATATGCTTTATTTTATTTTAACTATGGTTTCCAACACATACATGACTAATCCACGAGGTTTAAACTCATCGCCACACAAACTTCTACCAGGTAAAGCTCTCCCTTTTTAGGAGGTTAGCGTGGCTACTACAAGATTGTTTGCATCTAGCAAGAATTGAACTTGAGATCTCACACATTTTAAAGTGATAGCCACAAATCCTTTTGACATTAGGCCATTAGTTATATACTTATATTATGCGATGTTTTAAAATCGGTTTTAGTTAAAGTGTTTTGATGATCAAGCCGGTTTCTGGTTCACTTGGCTGTCGGATTTTAGTACATTGATTTTATGCAAATATAGAGAGTTTCTAATTGTACTTACACGTTATTTCCGCTATCGACACTTTCTTTGTCAACTTATGTTATTGCTTTTGTTGCAATATGTTTTTATTGACATAGAGGCATTAAAGTTGATAGAATACACTCGGTGTTTTAGTCCTACAAAAAAGAGATTCATGTCGTTAATTCAAAATGAGTGATACTTGCCGGTTGCCTGATGTGTGGTTATAACATGTGGTCACAATTTCTCTCTTCCCATATACTACCTCCGTCTCATAATTATAGTTCAGTATTGACTTTTGAAGTCTTTATTTTTTAACTTTGACATTAAATATGTTTGTTTGTGCTATATAATATTTGATGAAAATTATACCGATGAATATACATTTAAAACTCAATACATTCATATATTTTGCAACAAATTTTATATAACACAAAAAATAATACGTAAGGTCAAAGTTAAAAAATAAAGACTTAAAAAGTCAATACTGGACTATAATTATGAGACGGAGGTAGTATATGGGAAGAGAGAAATTGTGACCACATGTTATAAACCCACCTTCAGGCAAAACGGCAAGTACAACTCTTTTGAATTACCGTACATAATCTCTTTTTTGTCAGACTAAAACGCAGAGTGTATTCTATCTAACTTTATGCCTCGATGTCAATAAAAACATATTGCCAACAATAAGCAATAACATAAGTTGACAAAGAATGTGTCCGATTAGCGGAAAATAACGTGTAAGTACAATTAGAAACTCTCCTATTTTTTGCATAAAAAATCTATGTACTTGATAATCCGACAGCCACTGTGAACCCAGAACGGCTTTGATCATCAAAACACTATTAACTAAAACCGATGTTAAAACATCGCATTAATATAAGTATATAACTATGGCTAATGTCAAAAGAAAGGATTGTGTGAGCTATCACTTTAAAATGTGTGAGATATCACGTTCAATTCTTGCTAGATGCAACGATCTTGTTAGTAGCACGCTAAACCTCCTAAAATAGGGAGGAGCTTTTCCTCGGTCGAAGTTTGCTGTGCGATGGGTTTAAACTCGTGGATTAGTCCTTGTATGTGTTGGAAACCATAGTTAAAATAAAATAAAGCATATAACTAATCACGACCAAATACTAATATTTATGCGCCCATAACAACGATGCTACAACTAAATGAATACATTATTTTGTTTATGTCTTGATCAAGACATGTATTAAAAAAACAAGTTAGTTAGAAAAACATGACCAAGTGACCCATGCAACGTGGCTAAAGATGAGCCGAAAGCCAACGGCATTCAACGTTTTCTAGTCTCATACGCTCAAACCGACACGTGTCCTCCCATATTTTCTCACCCTATATAAACATTGCATTACTTTGAACATATCATATCATATCTTTGTTACGCCCCCCCTATATTAGCTAAACTAAATAACAATCATTAGTCATCCTGACTGCATTTAAGCAATCACTAGAAAAAAGTTACATGTCATAAAAAAATCAACGTGAAGGGTGTTCGAAAACAGTTTGAAACTGACGTGATTCATCGTCCCTCAGTTGATATGGAGAGTTACCTCTCCATAAAATCTGTAGTTTTGAAGGTGAACAAGTGGCCTAGTGTGAAGGAAACGACGTGTTGTAACCAGATTGATAGAGAATAGATTGGAGGATTCGCATTTTGGAGAGGTATATAGGCGAGTGTTTTTGTGTTGCGTATAAAGTTTGTGGATCGGATGTGGTGGATGTTAATGTTGTGATATTTTCGCGGCCAGCTTCTCCTCTTAGTGGCAAAGCTGTGGCGAGGACTGAACCATGAACACGCGCAACATGTTGGTTTTCTTTCTATTTTTGAAATCTTATCGCGTGTATATACATCTGTATATATGTGTTATGTATGTAAGATTATGTGCGCACAACATATATTTTGGTTTTTGTATATGTGTATGTGGCATCTAAGGTTTGTAATATATTAAGCTTTGCTTCTTATGTTTATTAATCATCGCATGTTCTGTACTATGTTGCTAATTATTTTTCTTCCTGTGTCTTGAAACTAATAATCCCTTTCTCCCATAATGTTGATTTAGCTACAAGCTACAAAAACATTGCTTGGTTTAATTAACGGGGAGCTGGTATATTTGGCCCCCCCTATGATCATTTGAGTTTTCATCTGTTTCTGAAATTTGATACTGCACATACTGATTTGATTATACAATTTCAATTTCAGGTGTTGAATTGCAAGGCAGGAGATGATATGATGCTAAGTGACATGTAGAGCTAGTGAGCTACTTACTTCTAGCGATTTAGATTATGTGGCGCTTCTTTCGCTAATAAAATATTTACAAAGAGAGTAGAGCGGTTTTTGTAAAATTGAAGAGCCTCTCTCTTTGATCAAAGTAGGATGTTTCTCTATGGGTGTTGAGATGCATTTTTGAATGTGAAGATATTCATATTGTGTTTTTCGCGTCACATAGCCAGCATCTATAGTGAAGTTAACTTACAACACAACAAATTTTGATACATATCAAATGATCAATTATAAAACGGATTAGATATCATACAAATCGCCCTCTTAGCATACATCAAATCAAGCTTATGATCAATCCTGGAAAACACCTCAGCAACACTAGTCGAATTAGATATCATACAAATCGCCCTCTTAGCTACATCAAATCAAGCTTATAATCAATCCTGAAAAACACCTCAGCAAAACTAGTTGAATTAGATATCATACAAATCGCCCTCTGAACCTTAGCCAAATCACCACCAGAAACCACAGTAGGTGGCTGATAATTAATCCAACACTTGAACTCAGTCGGACACCAATCAACAAACTGAATAGTCCTTCTTTAGTCTTGCTAGTAGCCAACGCTGCATTTCACGTCTTCTGAAACCATAATCCACTATACATCAAACAAGCCATGCATTTCCATGACGAGGATCACATTTTGCCATCATGGAAGACGGCTCAAAAGCGGTGTTAACTTTCACAGCAACAGATAACTGTTCATGATACGCTTTCTCTGCAGAACAGGCGCATATACGGAAAGCATGAAATGAATCCTCGGATATGGGACCAATTCGTCTGAAACTCGGTCACTATAACCTTCAAATAGCACGTCTCAAAACCGTAATGATGCTTGACAATGATGTAAGAACCTAATAAACCAAAAGCCATTTACATATTTGGTCAAAATCCTAATAAAAAAGTCAAACAAAATCTTCTTAACTCAGGATTTTTCGAAATACCTGGCGAACCAAGCCTATTCAGGTTTAGTGATTAACATCGGCCTCTCAATATATGACGACTTACTACAGTATACATAAAGAGCTCGTTATCAGATGAACCGAAACATCAGTATGCTCAAGCAGCGAATGAGTAGACAAAACCGAGTTATGAGGATGGACAACAAACGTCGAGATTCGGTCCAAACATAAGTCCACTATCTCCTTGCCAATTGTTCGATAAAATGCCTTAATAAAATAAAACCCGAAAAAAGTCCCAAAAAAAAAAATTATGTTTTTATACGATTTTGGTTAATAGTCTTACTTGTGTAATGACATCTACATAAACTTGCTATAAGTCCCGTTGGAACCTTCATCGATTTACTAGTGGATTGCCATATCAACAAGAAAACCGCAAAGGCGAGTCATGTTTACCCAGCTCCTTTCGCTAAAAAACATGATTCAAAGGCATCGTTGCTGCCTCAATCGTTTATCATTCGGGCATTTGGTCATAGACAGTTAACAAAACAAAAAACCCCGACAACTTATAAACAAGTAAACATCTATTTATAATAAAATGCACGATAAGGTTAATTTATTTGAAAATTGTAGGCCGTGGCACGAGGGACCAGTAAAGTTCTTAACAAGAGTTTTCCAACTGGGATTCGAATTGCTAGATATGGACCAAAATAATTTCTCTCATTTTCGATTAAGAGTGTGTTTTGCAAGAAAATAGCATATGGTAGCAACAGCAAGCCGCATAAAGTAGTAGTAGCAGTGGCAGCGAGCTGTTAGTCGCCTTAGATGTCTAAAGAAACCACCTAATCATTATTAGTGGAATAAAATTGGCTCAAACCCGTTTTGTTGGTTTAGGGTCCATTAGTAATATAAATAATATCGTGCTAACAATCTAATGTGTAAACTAGCTTTTTTAAATTCTCAAGTCCTAAAATGCTAACGCTCAATTGCTCACCGATCAATGCTCATAAAAGCTCTACGCCAAATACACTCTAAGTAGTTAATGGGTTATGGGTATAACAAAGGTTAGCTAAGCCGGAGACGTATACTAAGACGTCTTAAGGTGGGTTCATGATGGATGATGGGATACTACTTATCAAGAGTGTATCTCTTTTTTAAAACCTTAAATTAACGTAGTTTGCTTAAATTACTCTTAATGTCCCTTAATACACCTTAACTTGGATTAATTTTAAATTTTGTCAACTTTTCAAAAACACATACTATACTAACTTTAAAAAACACGCGCTTTGTATTTCTAAAAAACACATGATTTGCATCAAGGGTCGAATTAGGATCATGATTTCACAAATATAATTATTTGCCGTTATACACCGTCGTTTTACGCGGATATTCATCTAGTATAATAAGTTGAGGGAAAAGGGTTGTTCGAGATTTGAAATTTAAGGTACCTAGCAATGATGACCGTTAATGCTAGTACATAGTTTAAGGTTTTTAATCTGGAACTTGTTGTCACTGGGTTGTTATCTGATTGCTGGGCTTTTATTCGGGCTTTATGTATGTAACGATCTTAAAAGATTATATACGAAGAATGAAAATAGATATTTATGTTAGAGTGTTAGACAATGAATAAATCTCGTTGGTTATGATTTATTATTGACCATCATTTATAATGGTAAAATCCTAATATAATAAACCCACAAACCGGCCTTGGGCCTATTATCCACTAATAACCCCCGCAGTCTGAGTGGGGGAATCGCGAAAGCTTGAAGAAAAAAAAAACATTAACGTGATAAACGCATAACTTTAGTTGACTCGTTTGTTTTTCCCCCCCCTAACAAAACCGTACCAGACGGATAGACTTTAGGTTCAAACTGGGTACAACGGTCGGCTAAGTCGACTGGTAACAACACCGTAACAAAACGGTCGACTTTAGGGACTGGTACCAACAGTCAACTTTAGTCGACTGGTAACAAAGTCGTACGAACAATCAACTAACAAACAAACAATAAAACAACTAACTTTTTTATAAATAAAAGACAAATATTACTATGCTAATAGATAAAGTAATAGTATCTCTAATATTAAAACCAGGAAAAAGACCCTCTCATGTTCATTTGAACATGATAGGTAATGTTCTGTTTCTTCTGATTGTATATTTGATTATTTTAATCAAATGTACAATCACATAAAAAGAGAACTATTACCTCTATGTTCAATAGGAAATGAGAGATCCTTATCCTTAAAACCAACGTGTTGTTATCCTCATTCTTCTTTATAGCAGACTTACTAGTCAAAGGGTATACTGGTCCAACTTGTTTCTTGGTGGTGCACTGATACGAGGATACTTAGGGTTCCTATGAGTCTTCAATGTCTTTGGACGATGGAAGGTAACATTGGTCCGGATCTTCTTTGCTTTCTTTTTGAAGGTTGATCCGGTTTTCACAGCAGGCGCCTTTGTTAATATGACGTGAGAAAATTTTTTAGGGTTTTTTGAGATCTGGTATTTTGTTAATTGAGGAGAGTTAGATGTTTGAGCTTTGATACCAATGTTAGATAATTGAATAAAACCTCGTTGATTATGGTTTATTATTCTAATACCTTAAACTCACAAACCAGGCTTGAGCCTATTATGCACTATGTTGGAAACACGAAAAGTGTCGGTCACTTCCAAGTTGTAATAGTCTTAGCTCGTAGTTTATGTAATGATTAGATTAGTAATCTAGTTCGGCCCAAGACCCATGGGAAGCCCATTAGAACCCCATGGGACCGGCCACAATAGGAAGTATTTTAATCCCTCTCCTAGGCCTAGGAGAGGGGTTGGTCTGTTCCCATTTGTCACCATTCCATCTTAATAAACTTCACCATTTTCATCCATTTATATCTCTAACATCACAACCCACATCTCACTCTTGTTGTTGGTTTGATCATAAGATTACATGTTTCTTCAATTGGTATCAAGAGCCATGGTTCTATCTTGGTTCCTTTAGTTTTTTCATTGTGTTTGTGTTTTCGTTGTGGTTTTTGAGCTTATTTTTGGCTTATTATTGAGATTATTGGTTTCGGTTTAACGTGGCTCAATTTCTTTTCTTTTCTCTTGATTATTTTTTTTCTAATCGTTACATGTCAACTTTTACAAAATACACAATTTTTTTTTCATAATATTTTGTGCTTCATGTTCACATTAATAATTTTTTTCTCTATTGGGTATGTTAACAGTCGGGTCGCGAATTGGTTAGTCAACAAAAGGGTGTGTTTTTAGTTTGAAAAAAAAAGGAGAGACACCAAGTTTTGTTAACTATGTCTGCTTATTCAGTTTCTTTTAGAGATTTTGAGCTTAAAAACACAAAATGTTTTAAACGCTTAAAAGATTATTGTCGAGCATATTTAAAGCTTATTAGTTTGGTTGAGCTTATTGGTGATTTACAAGGTTTGTGGAATGAAACAAGTTCAAACTCGGCTGAAACGAAGAGAAAAAGAAGTCGCATACAAAGTGTTTGATATTTTGTTGGAACCGATCTAATTGTGCCGAACTAGAAAGAAGCCAAGCACCGAACAAGTACACACCTTCATCAACCAAACTAGTCTCAATCTTTGATGACCCTGAATAGTGAACCGAACGCAGTTCAACCTTGAGGGAACCGAGCTAATTATCTGTTTCAATAGCATCCGTACTAGTCATTTTAAAAAGAAACCGAACTAGTCATAGAAGGAGTCGAACGAGTCAAACTTTCAACTCGAACCGAACCAGTTGATTCTTCATCAACCGAACGAGGTTATCATTCGACAACCGAACTAGTCGAAACCTTAAGGAACCGATCTAAATTTTTTTTGCAACCGAACCAGTAAAACAAGGAAAAAATACATACACGTTTAAGTTTTATTTCGGTTTTTTCGGTTTTGAGTATCGTTAATCTACGGGACTCAAGACATACACCATTGTGATCGTGTCGTCGTTTCGATCTTCGTGGTGTATTTACATGTAACCGACGATCACCGTAGTATTCCGCGAGACATGATTTAAATTCGTTTCATTTGTGGTGAATTTTCAATCGAAGAAGAAAAGGAAAACAGGAGGGACGTGTGTTTTGTTTTATATAATTCAAAATTATTTCGAAATTGGCAACTTTGGCCCCTGGATTTCATAACCAATTCACCATTCGTTCTTTATTGGTTTATTAACCCCTATATTTGAAACAGTTTTGCACCGTTTGTCCTCGTAAGCTCATTAATCGTCAACAAAATCCCACGTACTTCATGTTCAACAACGATTTCACCAACAACAATTTTTTATTCACGGTTTTTTCTTGATTTAGCAAAATCCCGTAAAAGTCAATTCTTTTTACGGTTTAAATCATAGAATTGTAAAATCCCGTGAACGTTAATTGATAACTAAAAACACAACAAACACGATGCATAACACTAAAAACGATCCGAATAAGATTCACTAAAATGTCAAAACGGCTAAAGATTTGGATTACGATGACAAGTGATCACGAAGTTGAATCAGGTATCACTTATTTGAGATTGAAGTGGCATTTTTTGAAGGTGTGTTCTTATTTTATCTTGATAGTCGGGTTGGCTGGATGCATGACTTTCAATGATAACTTGCTCGAGCTTAATTTAAGTTGAAGACTTGGTTTATCTAGTTTCCAACAGTCAAGGGGTGGATGGTTGATGACCTGGTTAACTATCACTTAAAGGAGTTACGTTGTAGTACTCAGTGTCACACGCTAAGACGTTGTGGATGATCACAAGAGGTGATGAAAGTCTCATACTTTGGGTAGAGTATTGAGTACTTAGAGATTTACTTGGAGCACAAATTCTCTACACCGTTCTTCCAACATTAGCGCAAGCTTAAGTCACAAGAACGGGAAATTTTACTTTCAGTTTCAAGTTTGGTATACGGTTTACTTCATCAGTGGTTACTTCAAAAAGCCTACAAGACGGTTAGTTAAATGATAGCCAGAGAGAGGTTATGAGTAGAGATTTGATCAGCAATTGATTCTCACGGGTAAGATCTGAGCTAATTTATTCCTCATACAAGTACTCAAGTAAATGCATGTCCAAGGTGTTGCTGATTCCGACATGTCGAAAGGAAGTAAGAAGAAAGCTGATACAAATACAACCACTAAGCAGAAGCCTCCCACAGTCCCAAGGAAAAGAAAGAAAAGAAGTGGGGAAAAGGAAAGCAGAAGGCTTAAACGAGTTAGAGGTCTATCTCTGAGGCAGTGTTGACAGGATGCTGGAGCATAAGACAGATCACCAGAGATGCGTATAAAGAAGGACTTACAACTCTTATGCAGCGGGTCGATACAGATGAAGGAAACTGGTGTTTCATCCTGGGGTTCGATGCACCTGATTTTGACTCATGTTGATGTTAATCTCCTGGAAGTCGAGTGAAGATGATCAAAAATAAAAGGCTTGATGATAAAAATGACGATGATGCAGAATGCTCAAGATGAGGCTAATGATGTTAAAAATTAACGGATGATGAAAAAACGTTCAAGATGATGATGATGAAGCATAGACTGATTCAGAGTTGATGGTGATGATTTCCTTCAACAAAGCTCAACTACTCATTATGATGAAATAACACATTGAAGAGGAACAGATGAAGATGATTCCTTCGATCCAATAGTTTAATACACCCTCTCGTGTGTCATCCTCAGATGATGAAGAAAGTGACAATGATTTTGAAGGATTGAGATTTTTGGGGAGGGGGTTTTTATTTTACTGAAGGAGGAAAAGTCGGTCTGAAGAGATACATATGTAGAGGACCAAGGAAATAAGGCGGACAAAGATACCAATGCCAATCTTGAAGGAAGAGATGAGGTAATGACAGATGTTATATTGCTCCAGGTTTAAGCAACCCAGCCAAATTGAAGATTACTCATGTGACCCTAACTCCGGTAAAATCCTCGTTGGGTCAACAACAGTGTTCTTCCGTATCATCGGGGGCTTTCGTCTAACATGTTAAATCCAAATCAAGATATCGGTGTTGATGCTATATTTGTACAACAAAGCTTGAGGCCCACCGTCTCTAACAGATATTCCTGTTCATTACCATTGTGGAGCCATCTTCTTTGCCCCAACCAAATCGTCCTCCAACACCAAATCCTTCTTCATTTCATATTACAACAACCACAATCCTGACACCGGGCTACAACTCCAAGTTCCCCACTTCAAAAATCTTTCTGACATTGCTTCGTTGTTGGGTTTTCGATAACAAGACTAAAAGCCTTAGAAGACAACTTCTCGGAATTCAGAACAAACTCAAATCAATATGCTGAGCACTCTCTTCCATTCCTGGCTCGTTGACAGTATCTGGCAAAATAAACTGAGGAAGCCAGTAGTTGTTGCAGTTCAAAATGAAGTATGAAAGGAATGCTTTTTGAGAGAGGGCTCTATACTAAAAATCAACATTCCTTTGATTCAATAGATGAAGGAAATGAAGAAAGTATTTCAGGAACAAGTCAAAGAAAGATAGTCTCGAAGACCACTCCAAAAAATTAGAAAGTTAAGTAAACGAACAGCTCGAGTATGAGGTTCTGGTACGCTCGTCAAGGAAGCCAAGACGTGTCCCATGCTGTCAGCTTGCTTAATCTTTCAGAAAATAGAGCTGAAAAAGATCTTTAATTGACAAGGATGGAAGCTAAAACTTCTCATCAACAGGTCAGACATTCAAAGGCAGCTCTACAAGGCATTAGTTGATGCGTATGAAGCCAGACAAATTCTGCTAGATACTTATGGCGATACGGTCACAATCAAAAGACCTCCCCATAGATGGAGCAGATGATGATCAAGAACCCTTCGCCGGAACAGACCGGGGGTCCAAAAGAAGAAGGTCGGGAAAAGAACCTGAATCTACCAATGCTCCAAGAGAAACGACAACCACAACAGCAGGAAAGACTACTACAGGTTCTAAGACTCACAAGCAATCTGCTAGCCAATCTGCTCCGGTAGAGGACACTATGCAAACTACAGATTGTCTTTGGGCACGTCTTGCCACACCAGGGTTTGAAACAGTGTTGTCCATTGATGAACAAGCAGGAATACGATGGTTCCTCATCTTCTGAAGGTTTCAATAACCTAAAGACTACCTTCTCCTGTCATGCATGGAACATCTGTACCTGCCGTTCATGACATCTGTTCCAACTTTGGCTAAGAGCAATCTGGCAATGATGACAATGACCCTCGGAGGTCATTCAATGACTAACAGACACTACATTTGACTTCTCCGCTTTTGTGATGAACCGGCTAAATGTTAAAACACTAACACCTGAATTGTTAGCAGGTCCAACATTTGAGCTGATGAAAGGAACATGCAAGAGTTTGACTGAACTTGAATACTTTTGTGAAGAAGTCTACAAAGCCACAACAGAAAAAATTGGAACTGGTTCAACCCCAAACAAGCCGCCAAATATCCTCATGATCTGCGACAGCCACTACCGTTGGTTCCAAATTTTATCAGGTCGTCCATGTTTTACCGTTTCTACACTTCATCAATAACGGGACTTGAGTACTACGTAGTGGTGAGTCAAAAACCTCCATACTCTACTTCATTACGAAGACGTTGGCTGCAGATTACGGCATATTTCTTGGGATAGAAGCTTAGTGCCCAACTAATGTGGAGTCAAATGATAGTTCAACTACGAACAATTTGCTCTCTAGGGAATCTCACATTGTGGCAAACGCGAGAAGACAATTCAATGCATTTGAGACCACTAAGGGAATCAAATCGTTGGCGTCTACTCAAAATGAGAATTATGCTGTCATAAAGGTGGGAAATAGTCGAAATGGCAAAACTACAAGCATCTTGACTCGATTACTGTACGGAGGGATGACGACATACTTTAAAAGTTCAAAGAAGGCGACTTCCACAGACTTCGGATCCAAGACATTGAAGACATGCTGCTTCTTCTCGTGCAGGGAAAGGTGAAAATCTCAAAGCTTGAGGAACGTATTGCATTTTAAATGCTCTCCTTAAGAATGTTCACAAGGAAGTGTTGTTCATCCAAAGGCGTGTGGAGTTCTTCTCTTGCGGGTGTGAAAGCATATCAAAAGAAAAACTTCAACCTCATAAAGCCTTGGACACGTTATACCCAATGACACGTACAAATCCAATTTGAGAAAGCCGGATGCTTACACACCATACTCTGATCCCAGAGGATTCATCTATGAGAACAAAGACAAGAAGAACAGATTGATGCGCATTGACGAATACACAGTTTCAGCGATGGTATTCGAGATGTTAGGATTGTCTAATTGATCGCCTCAAGGAATTAGAATGGGAGTATCTGCTCAGACTTTTTGGAGCCAACGTGAAAAATTAAATGGCAAGCAGCTATGATTCAGGCAATCGACAAAAGACTAAAGACAAGGAGGATCATGCGGAGTTTGGAGAGATTTGTCGGTGGAAGACCATACGGGGGTGACTTTCGGCTACTACAAAGGACCATATGATTTATCATATGTTGTTCTCATCTTAAAAGGTCAATCCTCGTAAATAATTTTATCTTGTGAATATGTCAATAACTAGTGTAGAATTTTTTGGTGAAAAATAAGTTGTGCTCGAGTACAAATTTTTTCAAGAATTTCTTAGTAAATTCAAAATCTTTCAAATAATTGTACTCGGCACCATCTTATAAACCCTCAAAAGTTGAGGGGGAGCAACAATATGTTCTAATCTGCTAGATTACATCATTTTGTCCCCGATAGGTTAATCAATTGATATCCAAAATATCAACGGATTAACATTTTGGATAAGGGGTATGAAAATGTGATTAACTAGAACTTAATGTATATTGACTGAAGTAATCAATTAAAATAGACTCGATGCACTACACACTTTGCATTGTACTACGATACGATGCACATGTTAAGGGAGGTGCTTTTAGTTGATGATTAAAACATTCAAAGTGTAAAAACATTTTGATATTTATATCAAACACTTTGAATGGAATTTCTTTCAATGGTTTTGGTGTGTTAATGGATGATGAATAACCTATAAGGAACCGACATGTATTAATTTTATGGAGTCTATAAGTGTGGTTAGTTATAGGTATTCAAATCCCATGATTCCAGCCAAAACCGGAGGGATTCGACCCAGGGATATCCACTAGTTAGTTGTAGAAGTCTTAGGTATTGATTAAAAGGAGAAAAAGTGAGAATCGGGAATAATGCCGACTGAGATGGAGCTATCACTGGAACAAACACAACAAGGTGTTAGTTATGAAGTCTTGGTAAGCATTGAAGGGGTTGAAGAATGAAAAAGAAATGTAATGATAAAGGGTGAAAAGAAAGAAGCCCTCATACACTTAAGCAGGAAACCGCGGTACATTACTTATGCTGTCGAAAACACGAAGGCGTTTTCCTTTTTGGTCTGATACTTGAAGACTGTCATGGACCAGTGACGCTATTGCATAACCCCCTCCCAGCCACTCAAAGTCGGAAAGATTGTTTCAAAACTCCGGAGATACACTCATTTCTATTGAACTTTCGCACTCTGAGTTGTAATATGAAATGTGACACTCAGCTCAGCCTTCCGATCACTAAAATTAAAAGTGGCATAATTGGAGTCTAGAGCCAAAATAGATCATCCATTAATCTTCATTAGGAATTTTTCATAATTTTGCTTGTTATCTCACACACTGTGATTATCAAGTAATATCATCAGGAGTCCTACGGCAAGATCCTTGTGAATTTTGCCAGAACATCCGAGTGATACTTAGGTATTCACAACATGAAGATGGAAATCCTGCCTTAGAGCCACATTCAAACAAAGCTCATGGTAGGTTACTTGTGAGATTCTTTATGAATCAAACTTGTGTCATACTGGGAAAAGGAACGATGGTGCGTTTCTATATGAGAACAAACTTGGTTCTGGGAAATGATCAATGGTTGTTATGAATTTTTGAAATGATAAACACTCTCGGTGTGTCTCAAAAAAAATTTGCAGTGATACGCCGAGTGATTTTTCAAATCAATATTCTATTTTCAATCAGTTGTGAGATAGTACTCGCTGGTTCACTTATTTATCGTGCTGTCTGCTTTGAGCCGTTTCGATAATGAGAAACAGTCTGAGTACGTATGAATCTAATAACTTATGTGTTAGAAAGATTCATACTACAGCTGGAAATCTGTAAAAGAAGATTCTTCTTAAATTGAATCTATTGCATCACAGGTCGATCCTCACGGGGGAATTTGAGGTTACTCAACCAACCTGGCGATATGACAAAAGCCATATTTGTCACCCGCTTTATTGCTAACTATTTTATTGCAGGAAACTTAAGAAGGTGGTGAAGATACCTGTTTTCCAGTTGTCTCACTAAGTTCATAGCACATGCTCATACCTACGACAACCATAAAGGACATCATGAAAGCTCAAGTACATGTTTAAAAGACTTCGATACTCTGATACCGACGTCTTTTCTGAAGTGCGAGGTGTTAAAGTTCAAAGAATTTCAAGAAGAAAGATGCAACATTAAGCTTTCAAGTCATCAAATCTAAGAATGAATGAGCATGTCGGTCAGAAGTCGCTAGTCCACAAGATGACAAAGTTTCAGATGGCAAAGAGGTGGTGCTTTGTTGATGATCTCCAAAATGTCAAGATCACAATGTCAGAATACAGTTCAAGGAACAAGGCTCAACCCAGGGAAATCAAAGGATCACTACAACATATTCAACAAGAGGAAAGTCACGAGAATGAGTAAGAGAAAGGACTAAAGATGAAGCATAGTATGTTAGGTTTAAAGTTTTGTAAATTGGAGTGACCTCCCTTAGGGGGAGATTGTTGGAAACACGAAATGTGTCGGTCACTTCCAAGTTGTAATAGTCTTAGCTCGTAGTTTATGTAATGATTAGATTAGTAATCTAGTCCGGCCCAAGACCCATGGGCCGGCCACAATAGGAAGTATATAATCCCTCTCTAAGGCTAGGAGAGGGGTTGGTTGTTCCATTTTCACATTCCATCTTAATAAACTTCATTCATTTTCTATCCATTCTATCTCTAACATCACAACCCACATCTCACTCTTGTTGTTGGTTTGATCATAAGATTACATGTTTCTACACACTAATAATTTACTTTTGGACGATGTACTTTTTTGTTTAGAGAACTCATTTTATTTTTCAACCAATTTTACCATTGTGTTTAAGCAAATACTTGTTAGTAAGGCTACAAAATAGAGTAATATATAGATGCAACATTTGGATAGAGGGAAGTCATATTTTATATAGACATATTTCTATTATTTATAAAATATATGAAATCATATATTTTTAGTAGTTTTAAAAATATATGCTATAATCTTAAAATAGTTTAAAAATTAATAAATTTGTAGCATATATTAAGTATATTGTTAGTACAAAAATTATGGTGTAGGAGATGTATGGGATTAACTCACTTGAAACGAGGATTCCAAGCTCGTCGAAGGATGTGATTTGTACTCAGTGAAAGTAAATGATGATTTCCTGCTAAGATGAAAATAAACCGCTAGCCTTACCGCGGGAGGGGTGTAACATTTCTTATTTTTCATGTCATTGTACGACTATATTAATGATCACTATTTATTTTAGTCCGATACGCGTTTACTTTTAATATTTACTTTTAAGCTAAACCGCGTAGACTAGAAATAATCAATGAATGTAAACGAGCCAAATTAAAATTAAGGTTTACATCAACCAAGTAAGAAATAATTATTTTGAGAATAATTATGTACTTTGCGTATTTTATTTTTATTGGTCACGTAAAAGGGTTACGTTTCGCGATAAAATACATTTGGACGCACCCCGGAAATACCTAGACTTACCTAGACTCAAACCAATACCCACTTTAGAGCCTAAACACAAAATTTAATCAAGTCTTGTGTTTATATCACCTTAGTGTCGAATATGGGCAAGTAAACCCAAAAAAATCTGTCCATGTGGATTTTATTTATAGCAAAAATCCCATAATGATTCTTTAAAGGTACATGTACTAATCCTAAGTCATTAAAAACATCGTAGACAAATGGTCTCCTAAATGATCATTGAACATTGGAATATTATCCTATTGCTCCTTTTTCCTTCTCTTGATGCCGCGTTTAACCCAAGGTATCAAGTCCAACACCATTAAGTTTTCCTAGCTAAGAAAAAATCTTGTACATCTCTAGCTCATTAAAGCATGTACTTAGTGGTTTAGCTAAATATATGTGTGCTAACTCAAACTTCACAAAACACACTTAGTGAGGGACACGGTTTGGTTCGTATAGGACCTACGAGTGAGTAACTAATTAATTGTCTATAAATACACTATAAGCTCATCATTGATACATTTCCAAGACCTTAAACTCTCCCAAGAAAAAGCCCCACATACCGTTTATACCTCGTGCATTCCGGTTCTCACATTACGAGCACTTACACCCCACATTTTCCTTCTAAGGACACACAGGTACGTTTAAGATCGCATTTTTAAGGGTATTATGAAAAGTATACGAGTTTTGGAGGCTTGGGATTACACACAGTTTAAGGTGCAAAACCAATTTCGGGCTTTTCTTGGCAAATCCACAACCAAGAATTAGGACTATTTAAGTCGACCTAAGCACATATTATCTATCTTTCTATTAGTTCATTCTCATGGTCTGGTTGAAAAGAGTTACGTTAACTTGTGTGTGACCAAAGTTAAGTGGGGCCATGAACATGCATGGTTGACCCATTGATGGTTCACGCACACTTTCATGTCACAATAAACATCCTTGTGTGGTACACATGATAAATAACTACACGTAAACTAATGTTGTAATCACGACATGAGGGTATGGAAACATATATTCGACAATAAAGAACGTTTGCATGTCGCGGGTCACGATTAGAAAATGCTAGGCACTCTTATTGATGTAGACAATTGACCTAGACCATATAAACACGTAATAAAACAATTCGGGGCCTCACGAGAACTCTTAATCGGGTTTTATCGAATCCAACGAGAGCCCAATGGCGAGCTCATAAGCCTCAATAAGCAAAGCCTTATTCGTGCGCTTATGCGCGGCTTTAATGAGTTATTTTTGGAACTAAGAATCTTAATGGACTCATGACATGTTTCATTAAGTCCAAAACCAAAATCCCATGTGGGCCATTAGCCCTTCGAGTCCACATAATATGCCTTTGCCACGAATAAGTCCCTACGCCTTAATGAGAGCTTAATCACCCTATAAGCCTTCTAAGGATCCTAGAAAGGGTCAGTTGGACCCAAAAGGAGTTAAGACGAACACTAGAACCCTTACGGTTACTATCGGGCCTAATTAGGTCCCACGCATGTGTTATTAGCTTTAATCGAATAAGCTAAATAAGCAACGGACCTCCTAAGTGCTTATTGGACCTCAATGTACTTAACGGACCCTAATGGACCCAACAGACCGGTAAAAACTTTCGGGCCGTAACAGGCCCAAGGACCGTGTGTTCCCAACAAGAAAAATGCTTTTAGCTAATTGGTTATTTGAATAAGCTGAAAAGGGAAAACAGTTTGTTCGGCTTAGTAATACAAGTTGGAAAATAGCACTAGGAAATGTCTAAAAACTTAAACACCATTCTTAGGGTTAAGTTATTGGGCCCATAAGCCCAATAAGCTCGAAATAAGCTTCAATAAGCTCACCGAGCTTATTTTAAGCTTAACCGACCCACGTGAGCTTATTAACGACATTTAGACTTATTAAAACTATAACGGGCCTCTAAAAAGCTAAACGGACCTTAACGGGCCCAATAAGGCCCGTTAAGCCAAAAATAAGCTCGAATAGCTTATTTTTAAGCCAAACAACTTTCATGATCTATTTTGAGGATAAAAAGCAAATTAAAACTATTTTACACCTTTTTCGTGGTCAAAATATGAAAACCGAAAGTAGAGGGACTAGTCTTGCCCTTTTCGAAACTTGTATAAAATGTTAAAGTCATATGTTGAAAACTCATGAGCTATAAGGACGAATTTCGTAAATAACTAAACGGTAAGGACTCAAATTGAACCTTTAAGTTAAATTTGAAAACTAGGGGGACCGATATTGTAATTAACGAAAAGTAGAAGGTTAGAACTCGTCACTTTCTCGAAAACTATAAAACCATAAGGACCATTATCGTCACATCACGAAACTAGGAAAATAAGGGCTAGAGTTGTGAATAAATGATAAGTGTTAATAAATATTAAAACTTGGAGGTTCACTTGTAAATAAATAAAAACTATAAAACGAAGGGACTGGAACCGTAAATCTAGGAAACTTATGATTTACTTTGATAAAACAAAAGTCTTGGTTTATAAACTTAAGTGAGTACAAGCGGGATAAATACATATACTAAAATATATATATACGTTTATGTTTCGAGTAATGATCAAATATTATTATCGAGAAGTAATAAATATGAT
The DNA here is from genome assembly GCA_026074375.1 of Tanacetum coccineum. Classification (NCBI taxonomy): domain Eukaryota; kingdom Viridiplantae; phylum Streptophyta; class Magnoliopsida; order Asterales; family Asteraceae; genus Tanacetum; species Tanacetum coccineum. Next base: position 16,831 of record BQNB010006516.1, on the reverse strand, counting down.
ATATTTATTAAGCGGAAACAATTTCACGTTTCTCGAAAACCATCGAAATTATAAATACAATAATCTTGTGCGTTACCACACAAGTGATCACGGTATATATAAACTTAAATAATGGGATTTAGTTTTACAATGGTGTCATTAGCTTAAATGTGTAAACTAAGACTTGACCGTACTTACTTAGGTACTTAACGGTGTGATCCACTGCTTACTTGGATATTTGTTATCATTCAGAACTACCGGCTAAGGTGAGTTCATAGCCCCATGCTTTACAATTATTTAAATGATTTACATCCTTGGGGTGATAACATGCTTTGTTTTACAAATGGACGCAAGTGTAATTTTATACCATGATACGTGTTTGCCTAGATGGGGGGGTACCATAAACCCATTATGTCCATGATCATGAACTGTTAATTGCATAGATGTGATTGGGAATTACATTGTGTGGGCGCGAATGTTATGGATAGATCTATTAGGGATTGACAATCCCCGTTCGGGTGACTAGCTATCACTGGAACGAACGCATACCATGTCGAACTTGGGATGTTGCAGGGTTAGCACATCATTCACGGACCACCTGTTGGCAAATTATATTTGCATCCATATATGCGAGCCTCGGTTCATGAGCTTAGGAAAGGAAGTACTTTTTATGATTGTTTGCCATTTGTTGCTTAATCAATGACCTTGGAAATCTTGCGGTCCTACAATCTTGATTTACTAAACTATGAATTACCAACTTTATGTTTGACGTTTTAAGCATGTTTTTCAGGTCCAATTAAGGCTAACGAGTGCGATGATACATTGGGACGTCAATAATTGAAGAGTTCTAATTAGATTTGGGGTATTAATACATCTTTGGGGACAATTGTTATTAAACCCAAAATCTTTATCAATTTTGTTGAATCTATTTTGAAAATAGCCATGAGCTTATGTAACAAACATGTATTTTGTATAATCCAATGTATCTTTTCAAAAACGACGCGTTTAGTGTCGTTCTATGGTTCTTTTCTATTGACCCAATAATGTAACGCCTTCCGGATATTCAACATTCCGCTGCATACTCAGATTTGAGGGTGTTACAGATTGGTACCAGAGCCAAGGTTATAGAGAACCAGGTCAAAAGTTTTTGTCTGGACTATAACCATTTTCAAAACTGTTTTCACAAATGGGATTTGTGAGGGACATACATGCATTACTTGTTTACTTCTAGCGCATATATGTTTATATGACATGCATTGGTTAAGCATTAGTAGGGTACTAAGTGCTTACCCAATTGATATACGTGTATATAAATAATATTACGTATACTACTATGAGGACTTTACTATTAAAAGCCTTACAGACATAACATATCGAATTTTATTATAAGAATATATTATATTATGTTATTTTACTTTTTGCAGTAACCATGTCTTCTGCGACATCTGCTGTTACCTACACTTCCGTCAACCGATATGAGACACGGCAGAGCTTTCTGGGAGCAGATTATGAGGATGAATTCGGGAGGGAGGCATTCCACGGGTCATCGTACTAGGATACGACGGACTCCCGCTACAGCCAGTAGCCCTCATCACAGATTACATACTAGAGTCCAAATTTCTACAGGTGCTTACCAGTTCCTCAGAATGAGGATGTGCGTGTGCATATGTTAGTACAGGCAACCTGATCCTGACTACGTGCCGGAGGCCTATATACCCGAGTACATACCCTTGGAGGATGACCATGAGTTTCCGGCTGAGGGAATAGCCTTACCGGGCTATTGATTCACCTACTACTGAGTCACCCGGATATGTTACTGAGTCGGATCCCGAGGAGGATCCGGAGGAGTACGAGGATGATGAGACAGAGGATGGTCCGGTTGACTATCCTATGGACGGGGGAGATGATGGAGATGATGATGACGGCGATTCATCTAGGGATGACGCCAGGGATGAGGATGAGGATGAGGAGGATGAGGAGGACGAGGAGGAGGTGGAGCACTTAGCTCCGGCTGTTCTACCATCATACCATACCCCCCTGCTGTTTGATGAGCCTGTTTTTCCCACCTGAAGGGGATACAGTGCCTGATATACACCACCCTCCACTGACAATTACTCTACTTGGGGCTAAGGATTTACCGTCCGACCCCTGACTTCCATATCCTTGTCCACCAAGATATAGAGGCAGAGGTTGAGAGACTTCTGGCCATGACTACTCCACTCACCATCACCACCTATCTCACTATCACCACCCTCTGCAGGGGAGCGCCTTGCTAGGTGCATGGCTCCACCTGCACATTCACCACCTTTACCACCATCATCTGGGTGTCTAACCCAAATCCAGACACTCAGGATAGCATCCACCCAGGCTCTCATTGATGCAGTTACTGCCGCATTACCACCACCTTCACTACCACCACTACCACCATCTCTATCCATACCATCACCTGTTGACCGTAGGGATGATATTCCCGAGTCTGAGCAGCCTCCCCGCAAGAGGTTGCATTTGTCCACTATATGCTCCAGATATGAGATCGGAGAGAGTTCCACTGCTAGACCTGTCAGAGGTCAAGGGATAGATTATGGGTTTGTCAGCACGGTAGATGCTGAGGAGAGGCGACAGGGGATTAGAGATGTTGGGTACGGGATTAGGGATACTTGGGTAGATCCGGCAGAGGCAGTTCCAGAGATAGCACCTATGACCGTGGGAGAGGTCAACACTAGGGTCGTAGGACTTGCTGAGCTCCATGAGCGGGATACACAGGACTTGTATGCCTTGCTAGAGGACGCACAGGATAGTAGGTCTCGTATGTCACAGCGAGTCGAGATGAACTCGCAGCGGGTCGACTTACTTATGGGGGATAGGATGACTCTCCAGGAGACAGTATGGATGGTGGAGGAGGAGGCCTATGCTTCCCGAGAGGCTTGGGCTCATTCGATAGGATTGAGTCAGGCGACTCATCAGGAGCTTCAGACCCATCGTGATCATGTGTATGCACATGAGACCTATCTACAGGCACACCAGACACAGCTACAGCTGCAGAGTACTCTCATTCAGACACAGCACCAGGTACACGAGACTCGCTTTCATATGCAGCAGACTGAGTTAGCAGCGCTTCGAGAGACTGATCGTAGGCGCCAGGACCAGATGGTAGAGACTCTCCGAGTCATCAGAGATATGAGGCGAGAGATGAGCGACATGCAGGCTGAGTTGCTAGCACTGCGAGAGCAGCGGAGGAGAGCTAGACAGTCGGGACCAGAGGCTAGGATTCCAGGTCACCAGGAGGCTTCTGGGGATGCCGACAGTCACATTTAGTGACTTATGTTATTGTATCTTGCTAGGACATTGTACAGGCATGTTAAGTATTAGGGGTTTTCCCCGCTAGCATAGCCTTAGATCTTTTGTATTGTATTATGTGTACTCAGACGACTATTTCATGTAAAATTTTCAAAGTTATGAATGTTTTTTGTTGAAATGGATGTGTTATGTGTACTTAATACTTCTCTTGTGTTTGATTTCTCATCCATATAATTATTATATTCTGTCATTAATCTCGTGTTTTGTCTTTTGTGATCTAGGACAAGCATGGCTCCTTACCAGCGGAGGACCACAAACACCCCTATCATAACACCAACCAAAAACAACATGACCCCGAATCTATCCAAGCGTGATGAACGACAAGCTCTCTTGCGGAAAACGCCACCAAGGAGATGAAAGCCCACAAATTCGCTCACGGGGATAACCGAAGGAATGTGCAAACTGCGCGCCCTTGTTTTTACGCTGATTTCTTGATTGAGTGCCAACCTTGAATTCAAAGGGGCTGAAGGCGTTTGGTCGGTTTAACTAGATGATTGAAAAGATGGAATCAGTTATCCATATCAGTGGTGGTGCTATGAGAACACAAGTAAAAGTTTGCCACCCTGCTCATGTATAGGTGCTGTTTGACTTGGTGGATGGACGATAAGAACCTTAGGGTCCAGAGGCAATATTGACAATGACTTGGGATGTACTCAAGAAAAAGATGACAGACAAGTACTGTCCACAAGGCGAAATCAAGAAGTTAGAGATTGAGCTGTGGAACCTAAAAGTCAAAGGAAACGATGTTCCAGCATACACTGAACGTTTCCAAGAGTTAACCTTGATATGTACCAAGTTCGTTGCCCACATGAACTGAGGAAGGTTGACAAGTACCTCAGTTGGACTTCCTGCAACATTTTTGGGGTACGTCAAAGCTGCCTAAACCCAAGACATTGGATGAGACTATTGTGATTGGCCCAATGATTGATGGACCGGAAACCGCTCACCTACGCGAAAGGCAATCTGACAACAAAAGGAAGGGCTGATGATTCTTTTTTACAGAAACAACCATGGTCACCAACATCAAACCCTTTCAAAAAGGCAGAATGTCGCCAAAAGGGTCTTTACAACTTGGGACAGGCGGGAAAGGAGGCCTTATGGGGGATCCTCTGCCCAAGTGTAACAAGTGGTCGTCATCTCACCACACTGGCCCGTGCAAAAAAACCCCCAGAGGTGCCACAAGTGCAACAAGATAGGACACTTTGCTCGCGATTGCACAAATACTGGCAACGCAAATGTTGCTAACACTCAGAAGGGCAATGGGGCAACTCCCAAAGGAAATGGTTGTTTTGAGTGTGGAGCACCAGGACACTTCAAAGGAGATTATCCAAAACTGAGAATAAAAAATGGAGGAATCGAGGAATGCACAAGGATGGGTTTTTCAGTTGGGAATGCAAGAAAAGAGGGGAAAATTGCACCAGGAAGCCTGATGTGAATGTGTCACTGGTACGTTCCTTTAATAACCACTATGCATCTATCTTATTCGACACTGGAGTCCGATAGAAAGTTTTATATCCACTGCGTTTAGTTCCCTGATAACAACATCGCCCCAAACCTTCACTAGATATTGTTATGATGGTCGAATTAGCTGATGGCAAGATTAGTCAAGATAGACACCATATAGAGGTTGCACCTTAAATTTTTAGACCATCCGTTCAACACATAGATCTAATGCTAGTTAGAATTGGGTAGTTTCCGGGAATTTTTCATTATTGGTAAGGGATGGTTAAGAAGTTAGACGCCGTGATCGTATGCGATGAGAAACTGGTTCAATTCCCTACGGGGAATGGAACTTTGACTTTTTGCGAAACAAAAAGTAAGCAACGGGAGAGAGTCCCGGTTGGCAGTTATCGTCATATTACAAAAGCTCAAGAGTTACATGGCCAAGGGATTGCCAGGTCTTTTTGCACAGTATCCCAAGAAGAAGGAGGCAAGTCAGAAGGAAACAGTAAGAGGACGTGCAATCGTCCGTGAATTTTCCGAAGTGATTCCCGAGGACTTGCAGGTTTCACCCAGCTCGACTAGTAGAATTAGAATCGCCTTAGTTCCTAGGAGGGCTCCCGTGCTAGAGCACCATATCGATTGGCCCCATCTGAAATGAAGGAATTATCAGAACAATTACAAGAGCTTTCTGACAAGGGATTCATAAGGCCTGGCTCGCCTACCTTGGGGAGCCCCGGTCTTATTTGTCAAAAAGAAGGACGGGTCGTTCAGGATGTGCATCGACTACCGTGAGTTAAATAAACTAACAGTAAAGAATCGTTATCCACTCCCGAGGATCGACGATTTGTTTGATCAAATTCAAGGATCCAATATTTACTCAAAGATAGATCTGAGACCAGGATATCACCAGCTTAGAGTACGAGAACAAGACATTCCAAAGACGACATTTCGAACTTGGTATGGCCATTACAAGTTCCAGGTTATGCCATTCGGACTAACAAACGCACCTGCGGTGTTCATGGACCTCATGAACCGAGTGTGCAAACCTTACTTGGATAAGTTCGTAATTGTCTTCATCGATGACATACTTATTTATTCAAAGGACGAAAGGGAGCATGAGGACACCTAAGGATTTTTGAGAATTGCTTAAGGAGGAGAAGTTGTACGGCTAAGTTTGCAAAATGTGAATGTTTGGATCTGAAGGTATAAATTATCGGACATGCATTGATAGTAGAAGGAATACATTGTGGACCCGGCCAAGATAGTGTCTATCAAGGATTGGCATCTCCAATGACCCAACGTGGATCCGCCAATTTCTAGGTCTTGCTGGTTCTATCGAAGGTTCATTGATGGATATTTTCGGAAGATTGCTAAGTCAAGACGAAACTTACTCAGAAAGAAGCAAGTTCGATTGGGGAGAAAGGGAAGAGAACGCTTTCTAGTGATACAGCAGAAGATGTGCAGTGCCCTAATTCTGGCTTTACCTGAAGGAGCGATGACTTTGTGGTAATACGTGAATGCGTCACACAAAGGCTTAGGTGCGGGTGTATGCAGCGAGAGAAGGTGATTGCCTTATGGCTTCTGACAGTTAAAAGTTCACGAGAAGATACTACAACCACCCACGATTGGAAGCTTGATCGGTAGTGTTTGCCCTAAAGATATGGAGACACTATCTATACGGAACCGATGCACGTAATCACCGACATAAAAGCCTACAACACTCATTCTCGATCAGAAAGAGCGTTAACATGAGCAACGCCGTGGCTTAGAATTTACTGAGTGACTACTGATTGTGGATATTCGTTATCATTCAGGGGAAAGAAATCGTAGTGGCCGATGCGCTGAGCCGTAAGGAACGGATTGAGCCATTGCGGGTTCGAGCCTTAGTTATGACAATTGGTTTGGATCTTTCCAAACGAATATTAGAAGCTCAGATCGAAGCCCAGAAACCAGAGAATATCATAAATGAAGCGTAGGGAGGTATGATCCGAAGGATATACCAAGGAAAGATGGAACGCGTGCCGATGGGACCCCTACGCTTACACAGCAGGAGTTGGATACGTTGCTTGGAGACTTAAGATCCGTGATTATGCACGATAATTCCCACAAGTCGAAATATTCTATCCACCCCGGTTCCGGAAAAGATGTACCAGATGTGAAGAAATTATTTTTGGTGGCCAAAATGAAGGCTGACATCGCCCTCGTAGGTTAGCATATGCCTAACATGTGCTAGGGTTCAAGGTTCCGAACATTCATTGAAGGCCATCAGGATTACTAGTACAACCAAAAATACCCGAGTGGAAGTGGGATAATATAACAATGGATTTTATCACCAAACTTCCTAGGTCGTCACAAGGTTTCGACACCATCTGGGTGATTGTGGATCGACTTACCAAATCTGCTCACTTCTTACAATACGGGAGGATGATTCGTTGGTTGGATAAGTTGGCAAGGTTGTACTTGAACAGGATAGTGGCAAGACACGGGATACCTGCCTCAATTATCTGTGATCGTGATGGAAGATTCACTTCAAATTTCTGGAGATCATTTCAAAAAGCTTTGGGTACGGATATTAGCATGAGCACTGCGTATCATCCAGAAACTGACGGCCAGAGCGAGAGGACCATTCAAACTCTCGAGGACATGCTACGTGCTTGCGTGATCGATTTTGGCAAAGGCTGGGTTAAGCATTTGCCATTGGCCGAGTTTTCATACAACAACAGTTATCACGCTAGCATAAAGGCCGCCCCTTATGAGGCACTGTATGGTCGAAAATGCCGATCACCAGTATGCTGGGCCGAGGTTGGGGAAGCCCAACTGACTGGTCCGGAATTAATCCAAGAAACAACGGAAAAGATCGTCCTGATCAAGCAAAGGATGCAAGCGGCACAGGATCGACAAAAGAGCTACGCTGATCGGAAGCGAAAGCCGATGGAGTTCGAAGTTGGAGACAGAGTTATGCTCAAGGTCTCACCTTGGAAAGGAGTCGTACGATTCGGTAAGCGGGGCAAGCTGAACCCGAGATACGTCGGACCTTTCAAAGTGTTAGCAAAAGTTGGAAAGGTTGCCTACAGGCTGGAACTTCCTCAAGAGTTGAGCAGAGTTCACCACACTTTCCATGTATCAAATCTAAAGAAATGTTACGCTGACGAACCAATAGTCATGCCGTTAGAAGGAATTCATGTTGACGATAAGCTCCAGTTTGTGGAAGAGCCTATTGAAATCATGGAACGAGAGATCAAACGATTGAAGCGAAGCCGGATACCATTGGTTAAGGTTCGCTGGAACTCTAGGCGGGGCCCTGAGTTCACCTGGGAACGTGAAGATTCGTTCAAACAAAAATACCCACAACTCTTCACAAACCGGGCTTCGTCATCCACTACAAGGTCTTAAGCTTTGAGGACAAAGCTCTTTTAACGGGTGGAGACTGTAACATTTCTCATTTTTCATGTCATTGTACGACTCTATTAATGATCACTATTTATTTTAGTCCGATACGCGTTTACTTTTAATATTTACCTTTAAGCTAAATCGCGTAGACTAAAAATAATCAATGAATGTAAACGGTCATCAAATAAATTAAAGTTTACATCCACCAAGTAATATATAATTTCTAGGAAGATAATTAGGTACTTTGCGTATTTTATTTTTATTGGTCACGTAAAAGGGTTACGTTTCGCGATAAAAATACATTCGGACACACCCCGGAAATACCTAGAAATACCTAGACTCAAACCAATACCCGTATTAAACGCCTAGACACAAAATTAAATAAAATCTTGTGTTAATATCACTTGATTTCCGAAATTGGGCAAGTAAACCTATACAAATCGTCCTAAGTGATTTACTAAATACTAAAAATCTTACTAAGGATCCTAAAAGTACATGTACATTTCCTTGGTAATTAATATGGGTACTAATGGTCTCCTAATGATCTTTTACACAAGGGATATAACCCATTCCTCCTTTGGACCTCTTTGTGCCGCGGCTAGCAAGAGAGGAGCACCAAAAACCATGGGATTTCATGTCCTAGCAAAATCTTGTACATTTACATAGTAATTAAGAGTTTGTACTTAGTTGGTTTAGGCAAAACCATGTCCTAGCAACTAAACCCACCTCCTAACACTAACTAAAGGGGAATTCGGTTGGGACTTAGGACTAGGATTAGTAACTAAGTCTAATGTGTATAAATAGAACTCTCCTAGCTCATTTAATACACTTTTAACACCCATAACTCTCTATAGCAACCAAGAAAAACACATTAACACTACAAGTCATTCGACATTCAATATAACCGAACCATCCTTACTTCTCAATCATTGTCGAGCCTTGAAAAGAGGTCTAGGAAGCTTGGGTATCAATAACTTTGAAGTTATAGACACGTTTGGGTGTCGGGGTATTCATTTCGCACGCCATTAATTGCTATAGGACCTTTGTAAGTTGCATACAACTCATTTCCTTTGTATTATACGTATTCGTTTATTGTAAACTAGCTTAGGGGTCAAGTATATGTGCGTACGATATACTAGCTTGAAAATGCGCGTGATAAACGTAAAACGAACGTGTTATGAACACATTGGCTTCGTTAATTAACTTGCGTGGTGATAGAAATATAAAAGCTAACGCAAACAATAACCTTGATATACAAATATGGACTACGACATAGGTAATAAGCCTTGTTCGCAAATTGAGAATGAAACTATACGTAAACTATTATTGTAAACACGACGTGGGGGTGTGGAAACATATATTCGACATTAAGGAACGTTTGCATGTCGCGGGTCGCGATTAGAAAATACTAGGCACATTTGTTTTGGTGCTTGACGATTTAACGAAACCCATAAGGGACACTAATAAACCGTTCGGACCCTTATTGGACTACGCGACCCATCTTTGTGAGCCCACAAGACCCATAAGCCACAATAAGCTAGGACGGCTTAATTATGAGCTTAAGCGGCTTATAAGAAGTACTATGAGCCCAAGGATAAGCTAGTGGACTTAAAAAGAGCAAGCCCGAGCCACTAGGACCCTCATCGGTTTCTATCGAGCCCAACAGGCCCAATAGTGGGGCCCGTAGGTGACAATAAGCTCAACGAGCTTATCATGAGTCCTATGAGCTTATTAAGAGGTCAAAGGGGCTTATCGAACTCATCATAGACCCCTTGGTGTCTTCGGGTTAAAGTTATTGGGCTAGCAGGCCCAATAAGCCCGAATAAGCTCGAATAAGCTGAAATAAGCTCACACGAGCTTATCTTTCAGCTAAAACAGCTTATGAACCTTCTAATAATCCTAGAAGGGGTATTGGACCCAAAGAAAACAAACTTAAACCTTTAAAACCCTTAACGGGCCCAAGCCGGCCCAATAGAAACGCTTATTTGCTTATTAGCTTAATTAGAATAAGCTGAAATAAAAATCAGTTTTGTTCGGCTTAATATGAGTTGGAAATGAACTAGGAAAAGCCTAAGAACTCTAAACATCATTCGGGTTTAAGCTATTGGGCTTACGGGCCCAATAAGCTCGAAATAAGCCATAATAAGCTCCCCGAGCTTATTTTAAGCTTAACCGACCCACGTGAGCTTATTATAGACTTTTGAACTTATTAAAACTAAAATGGATCGTTAAAACCCTAAACGGACCTTAACGGGCCCAACAAGGCCCGTTAAGCCAAAATAAGCTCGAAATGCTTATTCTCTAGCCGAAACAACTTTTTACTACTTATTTGAACTTAACCAAGATGAAATGCCACTCGTTGGGAATTATTCGGAGTTAAAATGGAATTTTCACAAGTAGAGGGACTAAAACTGACAAATTCGAAACCTAAGGGATTAAATTGTCTTTTTCGTATTTTAATAACTCTAGGGACTATTTTTAAAACATTTCGAAACTTAAGGACTTAAGTGTAACTACAAGGATCTAAATTACAATTTTGTAAACTTAAAGGACTACTTATGTAATTAATGAAACTTGGGGGTTTTAAATATAAATAAAGTATATTTATAAACCCAAGGGCTGATTTGTATTTATAAGAAACCTAAGGGTGCATTTGTGA